>PVJI01009573.1:0-64755 GCA_004026765.1 Micronycteris hirsuta
GACAGGTACCTAGGCAGGGGACCAGGGACAAGTCAGCCCTCAGGTGGGAAGAGCTAACTGGGAAAAGGATGATTTTTTTTCCCCAAGGATGTCCTAAGCCTCATACCTGTCTATCATTTCCTGGGGGCCCTGGTCCATACCCATCCCTTCTCTCTCCAGCATCACGGCATCTAGGAATGCGTCTTCCCAGAACTGCATTTGGTCCCATAAAGTAGAACGCTCTTTGCCTGTGTAGAACAGAGTTTTTTAGGGGCCTGTATGACCTATACAGAATATCGCTGGCAACCAAAATACAGTACCCTCCAGATAAAAGGAAATGACTACAAATTCCCAGGCACAGGAAACCTGAGCCTCTCCACCCCAGATGCACAGCCCAGCTGCCTCCAAGGGAGGCCCAGCCCCTCCCGAGGGGGAGGGGCGAACACAGCACACAGCGAAAGGTGTTTACTTATAGAAAAGGTCTCCATAGCAGCATCCTCTAACTGGTCCCACATCGATCCTTTGTCCCTTCCTGCCAATTTGCAAGCAGGAAGGACCATGGTAGCAAGAAAGGAAAGAAAGGAAGACAGAAAGACAGAAGCTATGGATTAATACCAAATTCCAGTCTCTTTTTAGAAAGTTTTCACCCACTGTTTCTTCCAGACCCAGTAAGTCACCTGCTTCAGACATAAAAATGCTTCCTAACATCAGCACTGAGATCAGCAAAAAGCCAAGCAGCTCCTCATTCAGTGCTACCCTCCTCCCCGGCTGAGTCCAGCTTTCTTCCTGTGCAAGGGACCTTCCTGGTCTGTTTCTCACCTAGGAGGCCCTCGTAGAGATAGACCCGCTGGCTCACGTCTTCGGGACAGCGAACCGGGCTGCCCACCAGCTTGTCCTTTACGCTTGGCTTCAAGCTGTGGGCTTTCCCCTACAGAGAAGAGGTAATAGGTCACCCACCCAAGGTACCAATGAACAGGGGCAAAGAAAACCAAGCAGCTCATTAAGAGGCTCACACGCCTGTCGCCACCATTAACGACGTACACTCCAATTGCCCTGCTTTTGCTACTCTGCTGGCCTCAAGGATTGGACCAGAAGTCAATCTGATAACCCTTCTTTCCATTACTGACTCCTAAAACATGCAATCAAGCTTTCATTGTGGCAGCTTTACTCTTCAGTCCTTGTAAGACTCGGCTCTACAAATAAAAAAAATTAGGCCAATTCTCCGCGGCAGCACATTGCAGTGGAAAGAATGCTGCGTTTGCCCTGCCTCCCACTAGCTGTGTGACCTCGGGCATGAAACTTAGCTTCCGTGAGTCCCATTTTCCACCTGAGAAAAGGAAGGTTGTAATACTTACCTCACAGCACCAGTATGGGAATTACATCAGAAAATACATATACAGCACTTAATAGTGCCTGGCACATGGTTGGTGTTTAATAAATGTTAATCTCCTCTTTCCTACTGCTTTGAATATCTGTCCCTTAGAAATATTACTAACTTTTATCTGTCACTTCTGCAATATTAGGCTTTTTATTCATTCAAAAGAGATTTTCAACTGCTTAGAGGCAGGCTTCATGTCCACTTCACAAAGCACACAGAAGCACAAGCAGAGAAGCAACTGACCACAGGTTATTAGCAATATTTAATTAGTGTGTCTAAATGCCAGTCTCCTGGTTCGTAGCCCAGTTCTTTGTTCAATGGATCATACTGACTTAATGTATTTCCTGCTAAGCCAGCCTTTTTTGAGCCCAGAAATTTAGGTAATTGCTCTCAGCAACTCAATTGTACGAAGAGCCCTTGCCGACCTGCACAGGACAAGAAAGAATCTGTCCCAGGGAGCTGCCAGGAAAGACAGCACACAGCTGAAGGGCTTCTTGCAAGACTGCCATTTCATAATCTCTCTCTTAAGCTCCAGGTTGGAAGTGCACTGGAAGGACTTATACACTCTTATTTCAATGACCTGTTTCCACCCAGGAAGAGTGAAGGCTGTGAACCTGAAGGCTCTGCTGACTCACGATCCTGCTCCTTATGTTCCCTCTGGGATGTCACCTGCTCTACTAGAAACCCATACACAGGAACCCTGGGAGGGGGTGATCACCAGTATTGAATAACTGATTTCACTTACACTGCATCTCCATTCTCTCCACAGACCTAAGATAAGGACCTATGAGCTCTTGTAGAGAATATCCACCCTCAGCTCTGTCTGATAAAGTGGCAAGTGTATCAGAGCGCTCAACTCCAGCTGCTTAAACTGGCACATGTACACGGAAAAGCCGTGTCTAAAGGCAAGGACTGAAAGAGTTAACTCAAGTCCAACGGCTCACTGGCCTATTGTGTGACCTAGGGCAAGTTCTTCTTTTCCTAAGGCTTTGCTTCCCTTACCTGTCAGAAGAGATTAGTCAGAGAAAGGTACGAGGGATGCCCAAAAAATGCGGAATTATCTTCTGGAGGGCGGGCCCCTTGTAGTACAGGCTTCCCCCGCTAGGTGAGTGTCCTAGGAACCCATCTCTATCACGCACCAATTGGCGTTGTTGTGAGAGGCTGCGTTCAGTTTCGGTGATTTTCTTTTTGACGTCTCTTTCAACATGTTGGCCCATTCCATGCTGGGTGATTTACAAGAGTACCCGCCCACACCACGCTGAGTGTTCAGCGGTTTTTGACCAGAAACAGCATGACCCCATGCCCCACCCTCCCTATTCACCCCATCTCGCCCTGAGTGACTTTTTGTTTCCCTGGATGAAAAAAAAACCCTCAAAGGGAAACGTTTTGTTGATGTGGAGGAGGTGAAACAAAAAATAGCCGAAGCACTAAAAGCCATCAAAATCGATGAGTTCAAAAACTGCTTTGAGCGGTGGAAAAAACGTCTCGATGGGTGTGTTGAATCAAGGGGAGAGCACTTTGAAGGTGACTGAAGTGTAAACATGTAAGAATAAGTACACAACTTCTTATAAATAAATTCCGGGTTTTTGGGGTCTCCCCTCACACTGAATTGCAAATTTCTTGAGAGTGAAAATCATGCCTTATTCATCTGTTTCTTCAGTACAGAAACTGGCATTTAGGAAATCACTTAATGGATGTTTACCAGCAAATAAAAACTTCAAATAACTGTTAGGAATATACAAAAAGAAATGTTATTTTTAGGTGCTATATAAATAGAGCAGTGGCCGGAATAAAACTAGATTAGTCCACAGAAATGGGTAGTCTGGTACTAACTGAGAGCTGTAACTGACCTGACACTGTCACAGAGGCAACCCTGTATCTGTTTTAAACTTGGGGGTCGTTGCTACGTTGCATTCGAAGCCCTTAGCTGGCTGGGTGGAGAGCCTAACTCATCCATGATTCAGGAGAGGGTTCTGAAAGCCCCAGGTCATGGAGTCCAGCGACTCTTAAAATATCCTGAAGAGCCCTGGCTGGTGTGGCTCAATGGATGGAGCGCTGGCCTGCAAACTGAAAGGTCGCCAGTTTGGTTCCGTCAGGGCACGTGCCTGGGTTGCAGGCTGGGTCCCCGGTTAGGGGCGTGTGAGAAGCAACTGATCGCTGTAGCTCACATATGAGAGCTCACAAGAGAGTTTTGCTCTCTCTTTCTCCCTCCCTTCCCCTCACTCTAAAAATAAATCAAATCTTAAAAAAAAACCCTTAAGAGCCCTGGCTGGTGTGGGTCAGTGAATTGAGGGCTGGCCTGCGAACTAGCGGGTCGCCAGTTGGATTCCCAGTCAGGACACAGGCCTGGGTGGCAAGCCAGGTCCCCAGTAAGGGGAGTGTGAGAGGCAACCACAGATTGATGTTTCTCTCCCTCTCTCCCTTCCTTCCCTCCTCTCTAAAAATAAATAAATATATATTTTTAAAAAGCCTTGAAAACATTTTCTTTCAAGGCAAATATATGAGCCGATGCATTCCTTACTTCTTTTTTTTTTTTTTTTTAATTTTTATTTATTTTTAGAGAGAGGGGAAGGGGGGAGGCAGAGAGGGAGAGAAACAGCAATGCATGGTTGCCTCCCACATGGCCCCCACGGGGACCCGGCCTGCAACCCAGGCATGTGCCCCGACTGGGAATCGAACCGGGACCCCCTGGCTCCCAGCCCGCGCTCAATCCACTGAGCTACACCAGCCAGGGCGCATTCCTTACTTCTTTTACTTCTAATTGCTTCCTTACTTTTCATTCTTTTCCAGCCCCACCTATTAAAAAACTCTCCTTTTGTTTGTAAACAAGGCTTACAAAGATGGCGCTGGTGGCAGAGTTGGTCTCAATTTCACTATCAGACAAAGTGCCCCGAGAGCTCGTCAGGTGGGTGCTTCCCTCGCCACCCGGTCCGTCGCCTGCATTGCTGCTCAAGTCGCTGTCTGCTCCGAGGGTCTCTCCAGAACTGTTACTCACCTGGAACGGAAAAAGGTAGTGAGGAGTATCCCCCGGGGAAGGGTCCCGGAAAGGCTACATCGTGGGAGCTCTCCGCTGCCACAGAAAAGGGTCTCATTTCAAAGGTGTGCCAGAGCCTCTGGAAGTACCTTTTTACAGGATGAGGAGAAGCCCTAGGTGAAATCTCAGGGTCTGATCCCGTGTACAAAGACCTAAGACGGGTAAACATCTCCGCCATGAGAACCGAGCTGACCTGAGACTAAGCACAGTCTCCAAAGGAGAAGGTGGTCCCCTTTGAACCGCCCCCCAAGATGGCAGTGTGGTGTTCCCCTACCACGGTGCTAACTTCAGAATCCTGACTTGAGCTTCGGATCATAACCGCAGGACTCGCGCCGATGACAGGGTCTGCGTCGGTCCTCTGAAACAAGACGCGGGCACTCAGACACGTCAGGGGAGGCGTCGGTTTACCGTGCTTCCCCAAGAAATGCTGCATCTTCTTCCTTCTCTCCGTCCCCACCCTCCTGGTATCATTTTTTTCTGAATGTAAAATACATGTGACTTACATAATAAGAATAATAAACACTAAAGAAATACATGCTCACTGCAGAAAATACATGAAAGAATAAAGAAACAAAAGTAAGCCACAAACTGAGCACTTACATTAATTATTCTTAAGTCTTTAGAGTGTTTCAAGTCTTTTCTATACACATTTTAGAAATAAAATTGGAATCGTACCATATATAGCTTTGCCAACATTTTCCCCCGTCACTAAATTTTTAAAAATATAATTAACAGCCCGGCTGGTGTAGCTTAGTGGATTGAGCGCGGGCTGGGAACCAAGCGGTCTCGGTTCGATTCCCTGTCAGGGCACATGCCTGGGTTGCAGGCCAGGTCCCCTGTGAGAGCCATGTGAGAGGCAACCATACATTGCTGTTTCTCTCCCTCTCTTTCTCCCTCCCTTCTCCTCTCTCTAAAAATAAATAAATAAAATCTTAAAAAAAAAAATATATATATATATATATATATATAAAATTAACATTGCCCTGGCTGGTGTGGCTCAGTGGATTGAGCGCCAACCTGTGAACCAGGGGGTCCCTGGTTTGATTCCCAGTCAGGGCACATGCCTGGGTTGCGGGTCAGGTCCCCAATGAGACGTGAGGGGCAACCACACATTGATGTTTCTCTCCCTCCCTTTCCTTCTCTAAAAATAAATAAAGTGTTTAAAAATAAATAAATAGAATATAGTTAATATTTATTGTATTACAGAAATATACATATTACACTTATTTCATCACTCCCATATTACTGAATATTTATATTGTTTCAAGGTTTCTTGTTATTGCTTTTTGTTACACTCTGAGCAGCACTCCGCGATAACACACTTTAACACTCGCAATTATCAACAAGGTTGTCACAAACCTGGGAACCAGACCTCAGGCTCACACCACTGTCTGCGCTGACCTGGGACTTTTTCTCCTCTGTCTCACCAAGGTCAAGGACAGGTCTGACCGCTTCAGGCCCTGAGTGGGGGAAGGCTTCTGTCACTCAGCGCACCCGGCCCAGGGCAGGCTGGGGCAGGGAGCGGGGGAGCAGCCCGGCCTGGACCAGGCCTGTTTGGTGTGTCCCAGTCACCTTTCCGGGGACTGCCCCCTCAGGCCCCGCTGAAAGAAGCAGTCTCCAGGCGCCTTAAGAACCAAGTAGGAAAAATCAGACCTGGTCTCAAGGGGTTCTGAAGCCATCTTCTCCACCTGAGGAAAGCGGAGCCCGTCACCCTCAAGCACAAAAGCTCCACGAACAGATGCCCCACCGCAGCCCGAGTCAGAGCTCCACTGAGCCTGACACCCTCCAGGGCCTCAGGTCGCTCAGCGACTCCCTAACAACCGTGTCTACGGGGAAGGAGGGGCCCAGTGAGAAAAAGAAATGCCAGCCGTTTCCACCGACACTGCTCACCCCCACGGAACAACTCCCATAGTTGAGACAGAAACCACTCCCCTTTCCCCCACCCACCCACAATGATATGGCAGAAGGACAGAATGACAGAAAGCAAGAAAGCGTGCCTAGGCAAGCCACCAGAGAGAGTGGGGAAGCTACAGACTCAACATGGAGGGAGAGTAACCATCTCTGCCAACTGTGCCCACAGGCCTTCTCACGGGTGAGGGAAGTATCAGCCAATGAGGGGCGCTGCCATGGGCAGACGTTCTCCCCACCACCTGGGAAGCAATGGAGAACCAAGTCCTAAGGGCTTTTACGCAGCAGACGCCTCCATCACAGCCTGATTGCTACGAGGGCAGGGGAAGAAGCAGCCTACAAGCCACATACCTAGGAGTCACATGCCACCTACCTGCTTTCATTCCAAATACCCCCCTAGAGCAAATTTGGGGTGGGGCTGAGCCGGCCCCACTGGGCCTGGGGAGTTGGCAGGTATGGGAGACTCGGGGACAGGGTGGGGCATTGGTTCCTTACTCTGTTTTTCCATAGCTTTTTGGTTTTTCATTTCCTGGTGCTTGTTCCACAATTCTACCCCAGATGCAATGTCAGCAGGAGAGAAAGACAGACAGAGTCAGAGGCTGCTCAGACGGACGAAATGGACCCCCGCCCACCCAGGCTGGTTCAGTCTCAGCATAAGATCACACACCAAGAGACAAAAAGAGATCTTTACTCAGGGGGAGGGGTTAAAAATCAAGAGATCTAATGACTGCCTCCCAACAGACGAAGTGAAGACCCCGCATTCCTAGCCCTGACCGCAGTGCGGCAGGAAAAGCCCTGCCGAAGACGCTGTAATCAAGCTCCTTGATTTTGGCAAGAGGAAACTGACCCTAAAGAGGCTGGAGCCGTCCCCCGAGATCATGTAACTCGGGACCAGTTTAAACGTCCTCCGCACCACACTCTCTGCCAAATGAGCTGGGCCAATGCAGTTTTCAAAGATTCCAGATAAGGCAGACGACTCCCTCACGCAGCCAAAGGGCTTTCGGAAGCACGAGCGCAGAGCGACCTGGTCCATCGGGTCGCGCGGAGGTTGCCCAGGCAGGCGGCAGGCAGCCCTCCTTGCTGCTGCCAAATGGCCCAACTCACCCTCTGAATCAGTGCCTGTCCTAGTAAGAGACCCTTTCTCAGCCAGATACCTGGCCTTCCACTAGAGGTAACACAGAGTATTAAATGTTGAGAATGGCATCCCAGAAAGAAGACTAAAGAAGAGATTAGCGATCGTTGCAATTCTTTTCCTGGAAGAACTTGAGAGTCCACTTAGTCTAGTCCCCTCATTTCCCAGATGAGGAGAGAGAGACCCTGCGAGGGAAGCGGTTTGCCCAAAACTGCATTCCTAGCTGAGGGCAGGGCATTACTTTTCCCAGAATGTCACTTCGGGCAGGAAAAAGGCAGGGTCAATTGTCTCTGGGATGGTACGTCACTGGCTACAGGAGTGTAATGCCCCTAAAAAGGACACCGGTTCTTCGTTAGCACTTATGAAAGCACAAAGCAACGGCTAGCGGTTGTGGCAAAGGAGCACCAGTTAGAAGCATATGGCCCAGGGACCGAGAACCAGAAAAATAAAGACACAACCTGGATGACTCAAGGCCAAGTAGGGAGCGAGTCAGGTGAGGTGAACCCGGAGAGATCACCAGCTTCCACCTTAGTGGGAATGGGAAATGCCAAAAATAAACTAGCGCTTGATTAGATCTAGGAAGGAAAGTTTTAAAGAAAGGCTGACTCAGAAATCTACACCTTGAGGCCCAGAGCCCAGGAGAACGGGACTGGGGGACACAGTTCAGAGGAGCACATTTGAGAGCCGGAGCCCAGGAGAACAGGACTGGGGGACACAGTTCAGAGGAGCTCATCTGAGAGAAGCGCAATGGCTGTGCAGGGGAAACTGGCTGTGGACACCCAGATGACCACCAGGCCTGAAGATGCACCCGCTAGAAACTTCCCTGGAGCTTCCGGGAGCCCACACCGCCTCACCACTCCGTGAAGGACCCCAGACGTGAACAAAAAGAGGGGCTGGGGGTACGGCCCAGACTTGTGTGTGCAGTAAGCCTCACTGGCCCCCTTAGAAAAACTCCCATGTTAAGATGTGGGGGAGGGGCTGTAAAGGAAGCATACGGGACAGAGAAGTACAAAGAAGGACCATCAGAAATGTACACAGATCTCTCTCTCTCTCTAGAAAGCAAAGCATGGGAAAGAGAGACGCAGGATTCTGGATGAATTGAGAGAACGGAGGGATATTTAGGAAGCCAGAACCCCTCCACCACGCCACACGCACTGATACATACCAATGGATGCTACAAAATTCTCTTCCTTTAAACTTCTGGTGTCCACTTCCTTTGGGCCCTTTCCGGCAGCTGTTGGTGCCCGCGGCCCCAGCTGGGGAACCCTTAGCTGGGCCATCGCCTTGGGGTCACCCCGGCCAGCTGGGCCGGCATCCTTGCCAACTGGTGTATTTACACTCTCTGTTGGACTCCTCTTCCGCTTGTCTGCTTCTGAGGAGGAGATCGAACACAGGAAGAGGTCAAAAGAGATAGTGGGGAAGAATCAAGGTGTGCAGATGTGGGGAGAGAAGCAAGAACGCGGGAGGACGTGGAAGGGAAGGAGTGCAGGCACAGGAAAACTGACACCTTATTGTCCGTGACAGAAAGACAACCACTACATGTAATCATGCGCTAGAAAACAAAATCCCCAAGCCTAACGGGAAGCAACTTAGCACCGGGAAATCCGTCAAGGGGACAAGTTCGTTTCCTTTGGAGACAACGGAGAGCTGTGGACGGCACGCTGCCCCCGGGTTCGCGCCCTACCTTTGCTGTAGTAGTGGGTCTGAGCGAGCTCCAGGAGCCCGAAGATGCTGGCCATGCCGCCCAGGCCCGCGTGGGCGTATGACTGCTCCAGGCTGAGCACCGTGCACTTGAGCAGGTCCAACATCCCCTTGTACACCTTTCGACTGATCTCCTGCAGCCACAACCCAGGGGCTCCAGTTGGCAAAGTTGCCTTTGGCGCCCGTCGATTCCAACCCCCAGCCCCCGGCACTGACCACGTCCGGGATGACGTCCTGCCGGGCGTCGTCCTCTGCCGGCACGGCGCGGCTGAGCTTGCTCAGGACGAAGACCCGCAGCTGCTCGCTCTCCAGCAGCCGCCGCACCTTCTTCATGTTGAGCCAGCCAACCCCCTGGCCGTCCAGCACGCTGTGCACCACCTCCTTCAGGAACTGCTGGTTCTCACTGCGGGTTCCACACACCACTTCTGTGGTCACTAGCTCCTTCGCAGAGCATCCCCCCTTTCGCCAGACTAGACGTCTGCCTCCAAGGGCAAAACACAAAGCCAAGTGTGCAAATGTCCAAGCCCAAGGCATCCCCCAGCGCTCCGGACAGCCCAGTTTGCCCAGGCACCCACCACTGCTGCCTCGCTCTCCTCAGCACCACGAGCTGTGACTGCTGCGCGGGGAAGGAGTCGGAATGGGACGTGCTGGCATGCGCTGAGTTCATCTGCCCAACAGAGAGCTTCCCTCCCGCTCTTGAGGGCCCTCAGAGTTTGCTACAGGAATTGCTACCTCTATCTGAAAACTTCTAAAATGGCTCTGCCATTACCTAGAATTGCTGGATCGACCCTGGGGTGATGGAGGTTCTCTCTTCACTGTCGGGCTGTGTCTAATGACAGACGACCTCTGGTCCACCAAGGCCCTCCTGTTTCCTACAGGCAGGAAGGCAGGAATGAGAGCCATCCCGACTGTAGCCCGGGAGCTGGGATCCACAAAGCCGTGGGCAGCCAGGTCCCACACCATCCCCCAGAGGGGCTGGGCGAGGATGGCAGCGGGCGTCACACAGGGGCAGAAACCAGCCGTGGCAATGTGGAGGAGGTGGGGATGGAGACTCGGGTCACTCCACATGCACCAGCAGCACGCCCCAGGGGCAAGCATGGGCGTCACGGGGGGCGGGGCGAGCAGGGCATCACGGGATGCTGCTGGCTCCACGAGGAGGATGGCCCGCAGGCAGGCACAGAAGATGCTGGGAAAGAGGACCATGCACAGCTCACAGACAAGACCCACCTTCGCCACTCCCGGGGCCGGCTTCAGTAACAATCTCCATTAGAGTATTTAGCCCAAATACTGGGACACAAAATACACAATTAGTAGGTGCGCCACGATACCACAACCCCTATAACCCTTGAGGGAGCTGTAAGCCAGATAGACGGAGCATTCTCCCAAAGCTTGGTGCACACAACCTGGCTTCTCAGGCACCTCAGAGCTGGAAGCCAGTGATCAGGAGACAACCAAGGCTCCAGGGAATACTGTCCCTAAGACCACGGCCTCTCAGAGCCAGGGGCAGGGTGAATGAACAAGGAGCCTCCGGGTCCTGAACAGGCACATGCTGGGTGAGGCACCACTGGTTTCCATGGACCCTCCAGCACAGGGTCCAGAGGGCCTGCGGGTGTGCAGAGGGCAGAGGCCCGTCTTGCAGATGCTGCTGTGGGAAGTGGGGTGGGGGTGAGGATGGCAGGCGGGCGGGCGTACAAGTGCAGCAAATGAGGTGAAGCATCGGCATGCAATGGAAGTGTTTTCTCTGTCCTCCACTTCAGCTGTGTCAGATGGAAGCCAGGACCACCACACCTTCCCGGCCCTCACCTGCCGCTCCTCAGGCGAGGTCTCTCTGCAGGGCTCCCCAGCTCCCTACACCACTAGCTCCAACGTCCTTTTGCCTACCTACCCTATGTTCCCAATCCCCCACCCCAAAGACCGTGCCTTAGATTTCTGACATTTCCGATCACGGGAAAGAGAGGTCAGTTAAAAAGCACACAGAACTGCTTCTCACTGAGCTTTCCGCTATGACTAAGTATCTCAGCACGACACCCAGAGGAAACACGCCAAAGTCAGTAAGTTCTGAAGAGCGCCTCAACGTGTCAGGGATCACTAACGCTGATCCAATCAGGTCCCCACTGCCCCGAGAAGCCAACCGATGCCACTGGCTTGCTCACAGGCCCTCAGCGGACATGAAGCCAAAGAAAGAGGCCTTTTGACTCTATAAACACCACCAGGCTCAAAAAACAAAATAAAACACATACAGAGCACCAGGCTCCTCACAACTACCCCCTGGTGGGCCACGTCTCTGGCGGGGGTGGGGGGAGTTCACACAGTAGGAACCTGACCGACAGCTGCAGCACTGGGTGATCCCTATGTTAGCTAAGCACCTGACAGTCACCCCGGAAGCAGCAGCGACCCCACAGTTACCGTTATCCTAAATGACAGCACAGGCTCTTCTCTTTAGTTACAAAGACAGTTTCCACCTGCAAACCAGCGAGAGCCCCGATGCGCAGTGAAAGCCGTGAGAAGCGGTGTGGGCGGCAACACCCGGACTGAATGACTGGTCACACACAGGGCTCCCAACGAGCACTCACAGGCCTGCGGGGTCGCTGGAGGAGCCTGGCTGGCAAAGAGGGGCTGCAGTTACCTTTCAGGCTGGGGAAGGGCGTGGTCTTCTCCCGGGCACCTTTGGTGGGCAGCGTGAGGTTCGAAAGACTGAAGCTGGTGCTGTGGTTCCGATACAGGCTGCCTGTCGGGGCGGGGGGCGGGGGGGTGGGGGGGGCGGGGTATGAGAGCAATGAGTTTGGCAGGGTAAAGAACCAAAGTGCTACGCTCTGATGACCCAATCATCATTTTCACCTTCCTCCTCCCAAAAGTAGTCCCTGTGCCTCCAATCTATCCCAGAAAGGGTCCAATCTCCCTCAGGGCAAACAAGGGGCCACTGCCACCAAGACTGCTTGAAACCCCGTACCGACACGCTCTGCCTGCCTCCCACAGCAGCACCCAAGCCTCCCGTCTACTGCTAACGCGGCACCAAAGTTGGCAGTTAACGAATGCGTTTCTGGTCTGAAGTGGGTGCTGCCCCTTCCTGGCTTCTGGAAAAACTCACACTCACAATTATTCCCTAGGCTGGCTTTCCCTGGTTCCAAGTCTGTCTCCAGTCTTTAACTGACCCCATGCCTCACTTTTGTGCAAATATCCTCTATGCACAAAAGTCAACCTCAGATAGATTTCAAAGCACGTTCATGAAAAATTCCTCCACCAGACAAAGGAGATATGAGATGCACACCCAAATCAAATTTGACCAGCATATTTCCACAAAATATATGTACAAGTGCATGACTTTTAATATAAAGATAATTTTTCAGTTGACTCGCTGTCTTAGCTACAACAGACTGACACCTCCAGGTGTAAAAATAGTGCTTAATCTGTCCCTGTTCTCTACTGACCTCCCCTGAAAATACCTCACTGACTATCACTGAGTGCCCTGAAGTGGGGCTTGGCAAGGCCAGCCAGCCCTGCAGCTCTGCAAGGCTGTGGTTCGAGCGGCGTCTGCCGCGGCCGGGCCCTGCTGGGAGAAAATGGGGCAGAGGCACGAGAGAGCTGAAGCACTTACTGGCAAAAGACATGATGCCCCCGAAGCCCTCGGTGCTGTTGTTGGAGACGGTGGAGGTGGGCGAGCTCGCTCGGGAGTCTGACTCTGCGTCCGAGTCGCTGGCCAGTTTCAGGCTGTTGGGCCGCAGCAGCTTCTGAGCCCTTGAATGCACAGGGGCACCTATGAGCCCCAGGCAGGGGCGCCTGACCTCGGCCCTGCGGCCCGAGGCTCCCCTGCAGATCCTGCCCACAATTCCTAAATGCCTCGATCAAAGCTCCACCCTCTGGGGTCTGCGATGCCACGAGAACATTCAGGCCCTCAGCCTTCCTGACCGAGCCTCGCCTGGGGTGCACTGCTGTGAGGGACTTCAGGCACCCGTCTAGGAGGAATCCCCAGGCTCTCACCGACTGCCACTGCCATGCTGGCTGAGTCGGGGGGTGTAACTTTCCCCCTGGTCATCATCCTCTTCCTCAGGGGGAAAGCCATACTGGGGCTCGAAGTACGGGTTGTCATAGGTGCGCCAGTGCACTGACCCCTCTCCAGGCTCTGTCTGGCGCCTGTCCACATTCGGTCTGCCGACGCTGGGAGGCACGGCAGGCAGGGGCTTGGAGACACCGACTGCTGCCTTGTCCCCCGTCTCTGTTGAGTCAGCAAGTTCCTGCAGGCCGCAGTAAATGAAAAACCGTCAGCTGGTGCCCAGGGGTGCCCTCCCACACTCTCAGTGTGGCTGGGCCGAGCCGGACCTGTCACGCTTCTGTCCTGAGGAACGTGTGAGAAAGATCTCTGTGACACCCCTGTCCCCTGTTCCCACAAACTACGTGAGGAGGATCTCAGCTAATGCCTGAACGAAGCCCGGTGACCTCCTTCTGAGGTCAAAACTACACTGTAGAGGGTCTAAGCTGTAGGTCCCTGGAGAGGAAGACAGGGAGATTCTGAAGAAAGAAGCAAATGAAATCAACAGCTTCACCCCAGCTCTAACAGAGGCGAGGCCCATGTCCCAGCAGTCCTCACGCACAGAGCTGGCTCCGTGGACGATGGTGCCAGGGCTGCTGCTGGCGGTGGTGCTGGAGCCAGAGCGCGGTGGGGGGTTGTCCTGCGAGTTCTCACTGTCGGGGCCGGGCTCCTCTGCCTCCTTCTGGCTCTGCAGCGCCTCAATCTCCACCTCGCTGGCATCCCCCAGCGCCGCGTGGGTCAGAGGGTCCACATCTGCCAAAACCCGAGGGTGGCAGGTACAGACCACACCCTCCCAGAGCCCCACAGCCTGCCCGGAGCTGGTCGAGTCCCCCAAGGACACTTACTGGGAGTATCACCGTTGATGTCACATTTCATCATTTCACTGACAAAGTCACCGAGGGAGGAGTAAGAAGAGCTGGAGTCATCGTAATCCATACTGTCACTGCCACTGCCGAGTGAGGAGCGCACACCCAGAGGACAGAGGAGGAAGGCACAGGGGAAAGAACCAGCGTCAGCATTAGGGAAAACAGAGGAGCACCCTTAACTCCAGGCCAGGGAACAACGTAAAGGAAAGAAGCCACACACGGCACTCAACCGAAGCACAACCGAGGCTTCAGATGCTGGCATCTGACTTCCGTGAGACTTTGCCACTGTGTGCCTCAGCGCCAGCGAGAGCCTCTGGACCGGAAGCCACTGCTTCGCCGGCATTCGGGACTGCTCACCTGTCATCGGTAGGGTCAGAGTCAGAGTCGCGCTCGGGCGGCACACTCAGCGCCTCAGCCAGCTGGGAGTTGCTGTCGTAGACGCGATAGTGGATGGGCTGCAGCTGGTGAGCGTACCACTTCGGCTTGTCACCAATCAGGGCTGGATCAAACATGTCTACCCAAAGAAGGAAACGGAGAGAGTTAGCAATGGGGGTGGGGGTGGGGGTGGGGGGTTGGGGGGGGAGAGCAAGCAAAACATAAAAGAAAGGGAGGAACAAGTCCAAAGCCGAAGAGGAGGAAGGGAGCAAAGCGAAGGGAGGAGCCGTCAGAGGGACGCAGGCCGAGAGGGGCAGCCCAGCGGGAGGGACTCACTGCTGTGAATGCGCTGAAAGGCGTAGTTGGTGGGGTTGAGGATCCACTCCCCAAAGTACTCCACGGCCTGAGTCCTGGCCAGTTTCTCAGCGAAAGGAGTCTGCCGGGGACGCGAGGCTAGAAAGGAGCCCGCCTGGAAAGCCACCACAGGCCGAGGGAAGAGGCGCAGGGTGCGCGTGTGCATCTGAAAGCCCTGCAGCACGTTGGGGGAGTTGAAGAAACGGACCATGGCCACTCTGGGGAAGAAGGGGAGGCGAGATAATCCGAGTCCCGCACCCTGCAGCGCGAGGACCCCCACAACCTGGCATCTCAGACCCCCCCACCCAGAGACATCAGTGAGCCGGCTTCCGACACCAGGGGGCGGTGTCTGAAAGAGTCTTCATTCCAGCCCTTACCTGCTGGACAGTACGAAGAGCTACTTCCTCTCTTTGCTTTGACTAAGCTGGCAAACATAGCCCGGCCGTTACCCATATTTTATATACGAAGAAACTCTGGCTCAGGGAAGGAGTCTGCCCCAAGGTCACTGCGTAGGCGGAGCCCGGCTGACCGGCTCGTGACAGTCTAAGCGGCCTGCTCGGTACCTGGTTGCGACATCCACAGAATCCACATCGTTGCCGTAGATGAGCGGGTTGAACTCGGTGGAAGGGGTGGACTGCAGGTCACTAGACGGCCTCCCCAGGAGCAGGGGGATCTCCTGGCCCTCGTGGAATTTCTCCAGGTTGAGGATCGGCTGGGTGTTGAGACTCATGCTGGCGAGGGCCTGTGGAGTGACAAGGAATTCCTCCTGAGGGCAGAGTCCCGGGCCGCCAGCCTGTCTCATTGCCTGGGAAAGGGCCTGCCCCTTAGAGATAAGGATCCAAGTAGTTTAACTTTTAGAAAATAATGTGAATTATGTAGCTCTTCGGCCAACCTGGCTCAGGGCAAGTTGATCAAATTCAGGGCAATAATTTTCACATTTTTTTAGCCATGAAATCTTGTTTTTCAACTGAAATCTATGTGGAAATATAAACAACTGAAACTTCAGCTTCTTTGAAGGGCACAGGAGCCCAGAGCCTCACGTGTCTGGTGCTGGCAGCCTGAGTCAGCCCCTCAGAGGCCCCACGGGGCACCGTGGAACCACCAATCAAGGTCAGCGAGCTTCTTCAATGTCACTGCGCATAGATTTCACCGGGGGATGCCGCCAAAATGCAGATTCTGACTCAAGAGGCCTGGGGTGATTCTGCACGCCTACCACGCCCGCCCAGGGGAGGCCAATGCTGCTGGCCCGCGGACCGCACTCGGAGTAGCAGAGGTAGGAACACAGGGTCGATGAGCCCAAGGACTGAAGCTCCTACAGCCCTCGAAGTACAGTTCCATACCCCAGCCCCCCACTTCATCAGTCATACTACGGCAGTCATCAGGAATGAAAACAGGCAAAGGAAAAGAGCTAAAGGACTTCCTGAACTCGCGAGCCCCACCAGACGGCAGTAACAAGGTATCACGTTACATCCGCAGCGGTGAAGCAAGTGAGAGGGATGATACAAAATGACCCACTTACATCCACGCAGGGATCATCTAGGTGCTGCTAAGCAACTCAGACGACTAGAGAGAGATTCCCCTTGACCCTTCAAATGAGAGCAGGGCTTCCTAAAGGACAGAGCCATCTACTGGCAGTTCTCTGTAACCCATAAGACAGGCAAAGGAGCGGGGGGGCCTTGTCGGGTGTTACCTTCAAATACTGTGCTCAGCATGCAGGGGAAGAAGAAAATCGATGAGTGAAAAAAGACATTGAAGGGATTACTCAAAGGAAGGAATTTTTGAAGAAAGGATTCTACAGGGACCTAGGGATCAATTTAAGAGAAAGACACTAAAAAAGCCAGATTGTCCTCACTCCCTCCTAATAAGGCTGAGAGGATCCAAGGCCGTAAAGAACAGCGGACGTGACAAGACGCGGATAGGGAAGGGTGTTCTACACAGCACTGGAAGCCTCAGAAGGTGAGAGGCTGCACAGCAGTCAGAGGGACTCTGAACAGCCCCTCTGAGCCCACCTGCCCCCCAGGCCACCGCCCCCTCCTGCCCACCCATGGCGAGGGCTATCCACGTGGCGTCTGGAAGGAGAGTGACCCAGCTATCTGCCTCCAGCTGCCCTTCAGCAGCTGCTGCTCCCCTTCCTTCTCTTCGTTCTTCACCCACCTACCTGCTTTAAGTGTTTTTTCAGCTCTAAAGATTCTGGTTCTGGCAAGACAGGTAGCACTTCTGCATTGGTGGGGGCAACCACCTGCGCCAGAGAACACACACAAGGCATGACCTTAGAATTGATGCTCAGGAGTTTCTCTTACGTAAGAGTGAGTGAAAAGACTATAAGGCTGTATATACAAGATTATCACATGTATGTGAATGTGTACACTACATACCAGCATATATGGTATACATACACACGTGTATATGACATACATACACACGCAAAAGGAAACATACCTAAACGTTGTTGGTGATTCTCTACACGGTATGATTATGTTTTTTATTTGCTTCTTTATACGTATTTGTATTTCCTACAATTTTTATAATGAACACATAAAAGGGCTCCCACCGAAGCTTGTGTTCACACTACAGAATGTTAGCATGTGTTTTTAAGTCTGTCCTGAAAGACAGTCCCTTGCTAGAAACGGTAACTGAAGAAAACCACGAGCCGACCGGCAGCACATGCGACTGTCCAGCCAGCACAACTGCCCTACTGCTCTAGGATGTGGGGGAGAACTTCATCCTGGCAACATGACATCTTGTCATTCTTGGGGATCTAAAAAGGGCTTTTAAAAAAACAGTCTCAATGCATCACACCGCAGAGATCGCCCACCGACTCAGGGCCTTCCTGGGGGCAATCGGGAAAAACAGGACACTGCCCCCTGTAGACCCACCGCGGCTCGGCCGAGAACCTCACCCTGCTGCTGTCCAGATCCACCAGCCACACGTCATCGGGCATTTTGAAGTCCAGTTTATAGAGGAAGAAGCTGGCGGGGACCCCGATGATGTAGGGGGTTGGAGCCAACAGCAGCTGGGGAAAGGATGAAGAGGGGAAGAAGCAAAACCTATCATGACTGCTTATCAAGGCAGGGTTTTTCTAGATAAAGGGACAATCCCTTTTCCAAAACCCTTGAAGCTAGATAGAGATGTGTTTCAAAATTTAGAATTTTTCAGATTTTAGAAAAATGTATGTAATACCTGCAGTAGTTCAGCCAGTAGCCTGGCATCAGAAACATTCACTGGGTAAGCAAACACCATCAATAGCATAGGCTTTAGCCCTGGCTGGTGTAGCTCAGTGGATTGAGCATGGGCTGGGAACCAAAGGATCATTGGTTTGATTCCCAGTCAGGGCACATGCCTGGGTTGCAGGCCAGGTCCCCAGTGAGGGCCATGTGAGAGGCAACCACGCATTGATGTTTCTCTCCCTCTCTTTCTCCCTCCCTTCCCCTCTCTCTAAAAATAAATTTTTAAAAATCTTAAAAGAAAAATAGCATAGGCTTTACCACCAGCTCAGTTCAGGTCAGGTCAGACTTGCAGACAAGTCAGTGGTGACAGGGGACTGGGGACCAGACTGATGTACAGCTTCTCAGGGCACTGAGCCTCCCCGCCCCCCCAGAGCTGGACAGAGTCAGAACACAGAGAAGACAAGGACAGAAGACACCTTGAGACTCACCTGCTCTGCAGACGCCATGCAGGTGGGTAGCAGGGGGATAACAGGAAACATATACTCCAGGGGGTAGATCATGGCCACAAATGCCATCACAGACATGGAGAGGGCATTGTAGTCTCGGGACTGCAGCACCACCTGCCGCAAGTCACGAGGGTCACTCAACTGCATAGATAAGGTTTACGAGAAAACAGCTGCCAACACAACCATTTCATTTCTTCCGCCTTGCCTGTGGCTCCAGCACTCAGTTTCCTCAATCGCCCCGCTCCGGACCCCACTCAGCCTGCCCCCTCCCAGTTCAAGCATGGTCGCGGTCTTCCCGAGTCACTCCCTATGTTCTTAGTTCTTGCACCTGCAATCCCAGGACCACTCACTGGGACAGAACCACTGATATTTCCGGAGAATTCGGTCAGTATAGTTAAAGATAATTAAACTGAAGGGCAAGGCCTCTGAATACCTCCCACACGATACCAGTATCTTAGTTAACACACACCTACCGAGTAGCTGCTATATAGCTAGCATCATATCACCTCCTGGAGACAAAAAGATGAAAGACATACAGTCTCTGTCCTCAAAGAGCTCGTGGCTTGGCCTCTGCCATATTTCAAAGCTTGAGGAAGGTCTAGAAAGCTGGTCCTCTCACCTTGTGCTCTAACAGGATGCAGGTGAGCACCTGAAGGCAGGCATCCACACCCAGAAGTTCCAAGGGCAGGTGCAGTGGGAAATCCACCAGGCTGAATCGAGAGGGGTCTGGAAGAGCAAAGGTCAGCGCTTGCTGGAGCTCCTGGGGGAGGACCTCGATGTCTACTCGCTTCTGCCCCGAGACGGGGACTGGGGAGCGCAGCAATCGATAGATCCAGGCCTCTATCTCGCGAAGGTCATGCAGAAGGGCACTTGACTTCTCCTCCACTAGCAATGATCCAGTGAAGATGCGCCACATGGTGTCCCTGAGGAGCAGAGAGCGGGAAACAGACGCCTAAGTACCAGGAGCTGATACCCCACGCAACCCACTGTAAGCAGGGAGGGTATAATGACCACAGTTGGAAAGGCCCACCCTTTGAGCTCAGCTAGGCCCTCAGGGTAAGTACAAGAGTGAGAACGAGTATAAAAATGTCCTTGCTGCCCTGCCCATCGTGAAGCATCAGTTCCTCAGCACCAATCCAAACACAATTACGGTGGGAGGGCCAACTCGGCAGCAGTCTTTTGCTTAGTAAGGACTAACCTAATGTGCTTAGAAAGGTCTGAAAAACTTCAGGCCTTAGAGAAAGTCTCCTGTGCCCCTCACAGACCCATTGCACCTATTCTTGTAAGTGCTCCCCCTCTCCTGAACGCCGGTGGCAAACCACACCTTTGGATGCCTCGAGGGATGCCCAGTTTCTTGCCCAGCAGTCGCTCGCTGCAGCAGTCCACCAGGCGCTTGAGGGTGTACAGACACTCCCGGAAGGTGGAGAAGAAGGGGTAGTGGCTGAGCACACAGAGGGACGTCAGAGTGCTGTTGCGGGAACGGCTCCCCGCCTTGGCCCGGCGTCTTCCCCGGGGAGACTGGTTCACATCAGGGGTGGAGTCGGCGCTGGGAGGCTGCAGGGACGAGCTGCTCTCCGAGCCCTCGGGACCCACCTCTTCCGAGGCACAGGTGGGCCGGGGTCCTTCCTTCCCACGGGACCCTGCCCCAGCTTCCCCCTTTTCCTTAGGCATTCGCTTCTGGAAGGAGCGGTAGAAGTTAACGCAGATGCCATAACGCGTGACCCCAGTGTCCTTGTCCGTGAGGGTGAAGACAAAAGAGGTGTCGTCCCGCAGGCTCATGCGCCGCTGCCGCACACTCAGACAGCCCTCCGGCTGGCAGAAGAACACGACGTCGGGGGGCAGGGGAAACTCGGCATGATCCTCCAGTGGGTATCGCCGCAGCAGTTCGGGAGTCTGGGCCACGCTATCACTGCTCGGGTGCCTGGAGAACACAGAGGCCAATTCAGCAGCCTAGGGGATGGGATGCTCTAGCAAATCTCACCACAGTCAACAAATAAAGTTCAAAATGCTGTTCTGGATCAAGTAACTAACTGCAGGACCTTGAAAAATATGGGTGCTGCTTGCTACATTTAGCTGGTTGGCTAAGTGAGGCACTGTTATGAAGACATCTATCCTAAAGAGAAAAATTTCAACAATGAAATTATCACTCACACCTTTTCAAGGTGTGTTAACTAATCAATCCCCAAAAGAACATATGTAGGTAGAGAAGGAGCAAAATGTGCTTTTCCTTTTTATAAAACAAGGACACTGAGACACATAAAGTATATTTGCTCAAGAACACAAAGGTGCTCATTAAGAGGACAGTTCTGCCCTGGCTGGTGTGGCTCAGTGGATTGAGCGCTGGCCTGCGAACCAAAGGGTCACCGGTTCCATTCCCAGTCAGGGCACATGCCGGAGTTGCAGGCCAGGTCCCCATAGGGGGCACGTGAGAGGCAACCATACATTGATGTTTCTCTCCCTCTCCTTCTCCCTCCCTTCTCCTCTCTAAAAGTAAATAAATAAAATCTTAAAAAAGAGAAACAAAGAGGAGAGTTCTGCTCCATCTTTGTTCCTCCAGCCGCTACTCTGAATGCCTCTGACTTTGTTGTTTTCACTAGTGGCATCAATCATGCGCCCATCAGAGTAAAATAAGGGGAAGAACGGGACGTGTAAATCAACATGGAAATGGGGAGGGGAACCATTCTGTGGCTATCCCAGATGACAAGACCAAAATCAGTCTCTTCTTGGTTACCTGGCACCTACGATCACCAGATAGTCAAGTAACCGAGGACAGAACTTCTTCTTCTGCACCATGGTTCCGAAGCATCAGTTCATCTCAGAGAGGCTGCAGGGCACCACCAGGCGAGGAGTCCGCGTTCCCAGGAGTAATCCTGTTGGTATCTGAAATTCCAAGTCTCACATGAAAGAAAGCACTGACAAGATCCACTGCTCTGCCTGAGGGACACGGCTCTGTCAGCGTCACCCCAGCCCGGGGCACAGGACAGAAGGTCTCCCAATGCTGTGCTAGACGGGAGAACCCGACACTTTCCCCAGCCTGGCGTTCGGTCTAGGCTTCTGTGCTCACGGAGTCAAATGACAAGAAGGATAAATAAGGGCTCACGTCCCATGCCTACAAACCAGTTCATTCTCAGGCTTGCCTGTGGGGCTCCGGTTCTGAAAACACAGACCCCGTGAAATCTAATCTGGACTCAGTCATTACCACACCAAAAATTAAGTCACTTCCAGGACCGCTCCAGGGTGGATCAGGATCAAACCAGACTCTCTCATCAGCCCTAATCCATACTCCTGGCTCTAGCTGGAGACCTAATTATTCTCTGTCCCAATATTCAGCACTCAGTTCGATGTGAAACTACCATACAGACTCTACAGTTAATTGTTCTCAGACAACAACAGCAGCTGGCTACTCAGCCCTGTGCAACCTCAAATCAAGAATATCTGTGACCCAATTGCTTTATCTAAACCATTGTTCTTCCCTCTCCAAGCCAGGGACCCAGTGGCTGCTGCTACTGGCTCTGCCCTTGGTGCTGAACCATAGTCGCTCTCTCTATTTTGGTCCCGGCACTGGAATCGATAATACAATATGCGCAGACAGGGCCTTGTCCTTCCGTAACTTACAAAGACTGGACATTAGGTGCAAAAATAACAAGATCTCTCCAAGGACAGGGAGAGGTGCTCAGAGGAATTTCTAAACCAGAGTCCAACAACCAGGAAAAGCTTACAGGGTCTTAATTATAGTGTATTTCCTGTTGGGTCTCCCATACACTTCTGCAATACAATGTTTCACTCTACCTCAAGATTATTTTCAGTGCGTCCAGAATTCCACCTCTGTGCTTTGCACATGGCCACACCGAGACCTCGCTCACTACACACAGAGAACCCCATTACACTACACGCACTCACACACCAGCCCCTTTTTCGTTATTGCATGCACGCCCAAACACCCATATACACTTCCTGTATGCTTAAGGCCCTCTTTGATACAGATAATGACTAGAAGAAGTTCTACCTTTTTTCTCCCCTGCTTAATAAATAAAAGTGTTGCAACACCTCTCAAATCCTCAAAATACGGCTTCCTCCTTTCCCTTGCTCCCCATAGAGGACCAGCAGGTAACAGGATTCACTTTTATCTCCATAGCTACTCTGGCTCCCAGAACTATTTATAGCTGAGCCACAGTCCCTCCCCTGCTTGGTGACCTCACAGTGCGAGCAGCTGCTACTCCAGAGTCAGCCGGTGCCGGTGCCCGTAACAATCCACTCTCCTTGAATCTGGAGACCTCTCTTCCACTGACAGCACCTGCTAATTATCAGGTTATCTTCTCCCTGTCTGTCTTTTCTTTGCACTTTGTCCTAATTCTGGATTCGACAGATATCTCCTTTTCACACAACCAAAACCAAGTGCTCAAGCATGCCACAGACTCATTTCCAGGCATTACTGCCACCCAGGAAGTCCTCTGATCCTCTCCTCTGCTGCGAGCAGAATGCAGAAGGGGGGGCACCGTTACAGAGCTGACCTGAGCTCTTCCCAAACAGAGTGAGGACAGGAGAGCAACAGAACTGAAATGGGAGATGGGTAAAAGCATAATTCGTTCTATGAAGAATTATGTGGGCAATGCCTAGGGTGAGAGCCAAAGTGCAGTAAGTCTTCACTTCATGCCACCAGGTTCTGCAACTTTAGGTGAAACGATATCTAACCAAACCCATTTTACCACAGGTTAATTAACATTAACAAGAGTTAAATGCCCAAGGCATCTCATCAACATTATAACTAAACAATGTCGAACAAAACATTGAGGGCCTGCTGTATCTTAAAATAAAACAGAATGTATAGGGACAAGCTCAAGACTAAGCCTTGAAATTTATATTTACACTGAAGATCAGGAACTCTCCTGCCAAAATCTCAAAGATCGTGCTGGAAGCAACTTCGGCTAATAGAGGAGGCATCGGGCCTCCAGCGGTGGGATCCTGGCCCCTCTCCACTGAGAATCACTTCCTAAAATCAAGTCATGACCATGCTCTACAGAGCTCATCTCCCTCCAGAGCCACAAGGATCCTGAGATCTTGTGCGTGTTCTAGCTACTAGCAACAGGATGGATTTTTAGCCACAGTTCCTAGCTCATCAGCAGCGGCTGCTTTTGGTTATTCAGGTTGCAGAAATAACGAAGGCTTTTCTTCTCACGCTCTCCTGTACTTACAAATCCTGCAACACCACCTATAACTCACACTCTGTCTTCACATCCACCCAAGCTAGGGTTCTGCCTCCTGCCTCAACCACATTTACCAACACGGGAGCCCTTGGTTCCTCGGTCCTATATTCCAAAGGCATCAAGCTCAAAACACATACCAATCTGCTGAAGTCCTGCATCACCATCCACTCCACCCAGATGCAGATTTACAACCCACGGGCCTTTCTTTAAGTTATCGATGTCTTTTCAGCCTACAACCAACCCTATGAATTCGCTCTTCTTTAAGGGCAGGATTTCATAGTAAAACCACAGGAACCAGAGAGCGATATGACATGTTTGCTGACGTGAGCACAAAAGGCTCTCCATCCTCCTCCCCCTCCCCAGGCAGTGACCTTGCAAGCACATCAACACAGACTGGGTCCATCCAGCATGGGCAAGAACCGAGAGCAACGAGGCAGGCAGGAGGCAGGGCTGGGAAGGAGGGGAGGGCAGAAAGAGGAGGAAGAATTTAGAGACGCACGAGGATGTGAGGATGCAGAGGGAAGCAGTTGCAGGAAAGGTTACACAGTGTCTCCACTCACTAACAAGCCAATTTTGAAACACCAAAATAAAAACAAATATTTTAAAGAACCAAACGTAGTTCTTCAAACCGTAACCAAAAATAAGATGCAAAGGCACACGCATGCACGCACGCGCGTGCGCCAGATGCCATCCCGGGTGGTCCCTCGGGCTGGACAGCTCTGCCCGCCTCCTCACCTGCTGGACAGTTCTCCCCCGCCTCCGCCCCGGAACCAGTGCCGCCCGCGCGTCTGGCAAGAACCGAGCCCAGCAGCGAGCCCAGCAGCGGCGAGCTGCACCCCGTCCAGGAGCCCACACCCCCTCAGCGACTTGGCGCGCGCCCCCTTCTAGCCCCGCCCCTTCTGTGCAGACCCCTTACTCACTCTCGAGATCCCCCCTCCCCCGCGCCCTGACGTTCCTTTAGGGCCTCTTGAGACCTCCTTCCTCCCAGAGCCCCTGCTTCCTCTCCGAGCCCGTTTTCCTCCTAGGAGCCCCGTCCCAAATACCCTCCCAGGGCCCCCAGTGGACCGGACCTTCCTACCTCCTGAGCTTCGGGGGGCCGGCCAGGCTCGGCCGGCTGTCCCCCGGCAGCAGAGCGTCCGTCGCTCCCAGGCGCCGGGCCAGTTCCGCGTCTGCACCGGGGGGGGGGGGGGGGGGGCGCGCACCGCTCCAACCGGCTGAGGGAGGGGAGGGAGAGGAGGAGGGGTGGGCTCTACCATTCGCCCCCGCAGGGGTACAGGCAGAAAGCGGCTACGCACACGCCTACAGGAGTGCGAGTGAGAACGCGATGGGGAGCGCGGGGCCAGCCCAGCGCCACTGCGTGCCAAGGTTGGGCAAACAGGTTTTAATTCGACATGGTGACAGAGCCCGTTCCGGCGAAGTGTGGACCAGCCGGGAAGCTACTTCTCAGGATACACTGCCCCTGAGTTTCTGGTGGCCCCCCGCGCGCACGCGCGCACACACACCTCACCTCTCTCCCCCCGCACGCGGCTTGGCAGCGCCCCGCCGCTCCGGCTGGAAAGCCGGCTGCCCCGGCAGTGGAGCCGACCAATTCGGGGGTGGCGCGGGGACCAGACGCCGGAAGACGCGGCGCGGCACCGCCTACAGCGGGTGAGCGCCGAGGGAAGGGGCGTGAGCCGGCCGCGGGGCCCGCCGGGAAACCGAGTCCAGGCCTCCCGCGAGGCCCAACCCCGGCTGGGCAGCCTCGCCCGGGCCTCCGGGGACCTTCTTCCTGTCCCATAGTCTGGGCACTGGAACGAGCACAGGGGCTTAGCTGAAATGCTAGTTCTGAAAATTCAACACCCCCTTCCCCACAGAAAGACGACTTGACCCTCTACCCCCATCATGAAAGGGGAAGGGAGTATCGGTGCAGTGGGGCTAGTAAAAGGAGGCTGGCGCTTGGCTTCGTCTCCCTCCTCTGAGTCCGGAGGTGAGCCTAAAGGACACAGGCTTCCCTCCTCGGTGGCCGTTTCCCCACCCCCAATCCAGAAATTGCTTCTCATCCTGTATTCATTTTGGGCTTCTTGTACAAACAGTACCAGTCCGACCTATCAGACAGGCAGCCCCGAGGCATTTGTGGCCAAGCCGCAGTGACAGTGGAGAATTTCTTGTGGGGCCCCGTGGGGAAGACAGGAAGTGGTGGAGGCAGCATCGGCAGCGCCCTGGGGAACCTAGTGCAAAGCGGCCCCGGGTTCACGCGTTTGGTCGGCCAGTACAGTGTTCACGTGGAGCTCAGCTTTGGCAGGACCCCCAGTGCCCAGCAGCCACAAACTCCCGACCCTTTGACTCTCCTTTAATGCCACACGAGGGTCTGCTTCGCCCAGCTCCCAGGAATGTTTGCTCTACTCAGTCTGTTCCACCTCTGGGAGCCTCCGCCAGCCCAGAGAACAGGCGATACGGGGGAAGAGCGTCACTCGTGCACATCCCAGATCTCCGAGAGCAGCGGGGGAAGCTTTTTGTCCTGCAGGCGCAGGGCAAACACTTGCTCAGAGTGGACGCTACTCAGGGTCCGGAGGCTCACCAGCTTCATTAGCATCCGTGGGAACATCAGTCGGTCCTGGGGGAGGAGGACAAGTACAGACTTTGTCTCTCCCCAGGGGAGGGGGGCAAGGGGAGGGGAGTTATGGGAGAGGTAGAGAACTGTCTACACCAGGGGAGTCAGACTCGTTTTCTCGGGCCGGGGGTAGGGAAGGAGGGCCACATCAGCCTCGAGGCTGCCTTCAAAGGGCCGAATGTCATTTTAGGACTGTATACATGTAACTACTGCTTAACTAGGGGCAAGGCGCTGGGCGCTGCCGCCGGGTAGAAACAAGGGGCGGCCGGATTCGGCCCGTGGGCCTTGTGTCTGCCACCTGTGGTCCACACGATGTGATCAGAGGGGGATTCTGGAAGGGAGAGCCGGCGGGTCGGGGCTGGGCCCCTGCGGAGGGAGAGGGCTCTGAGGGGCCACTCACCCGAGGGTGGTGGATGGAGACGTAGGCGTGCAGAGCCTCCACGTAGGTGTGCTGCAGCCTCTCCACCTGGAGCTGATCCCGCACGTTGGGCCGGTCTGTAGTTCACCAACAGAGTAGAGGAGCAAGTCTGGCCAGGGTCGGTTTCATACCCCAAATCACAACCCAAAATGGGAACCTGTCCCACCCTACCCACCCCCCACCCCGCCAAAGTAACACAGACAGCAAGGGCCTCCACCCGCTACGGTGCCTGTGCTATGGGGCCAGCAGCCCTCCCTAGTTCAGGTCTCTTGCTCAGGCTCCCTCTTGCCCCTGCTCCGCACCTGCAGAAAAGATGCTGATGGCAATGAGCAGAGCAAACTCGGCATCATTGAGTTGCAGCTCATTCATGGCTCTGGAGAACTCGAAGATGGGGTTGATGAATTCCACCTGCAGTCCTGGGGAGGAAGAACGGAGGCGGGGTATGTGGCATGAGTGGCAGAACCTCCTTCTCTCCACAACTTAGAGAGCGGCTATGCTGGGAACTCAGCAAAGTCTCCAGGGCTCTGCTCTGTAACCTTGGGCAATTTTCTTAACCTCTGCGGGCCTCATCTGTTAAATGGGAATCGTATCTGAAGTTGTAAGACTGTTATAATAGTTAAATGATAAAGCACTTAGCACTATGCCCAGAA
Organism: Micronycteris hirsuta; assembly: GCA_004026765.1. Lineage (NCBI taxonomy): Eukaryota > Metazoa > Chordata > Mammalia > Chiroptera > Phyllostomidae > Micronycteris > Micronycteris hirsuta. The sequence goes on from PVJI01009573.1 coordinate 27,290, forward strand.
CATAGGAGGTGCTGAATTAAATGATAATAATAATTCTGTTATTCTTATTAAAATTCTTGAGGGCCCCATTACTAGAAATAGAGGCAACTCATTTTTGTTTAAACAAACTTTTTCACGGGCAATTGGCCTTACTTATTTGAATAATGGAGATACATTTCATGTTTCATATCCTGGGGGTACGTAACAATGTGGTTGAGGGTGTGGATTGTTTTGCCAGACTGCCTGGGTTGGGGTCCTGGCTCTACTATTTACTAGGCTGTGTGACCTTGGGTAAGTTATTTAACCTCCCTGAGCCTTGGTGTTCCCATCTGTAAAATGGAGATAACAGCACCTACCTCATACTAATCCCTAGAATAAATAATGTGTGGCACATATGGTAACTCCTCTATAAGTGTTTGCTAAATAAATAACAAAAATTTAAAACTAGAACCACTCTTCTTGATGAGGAGACTGATGTTTGACAAAGCGCAACCTGAAGTCGTGATGTCTAAAAAGCACTTGTCCCACACACCCCCTCGAAGTCGCCCCGCCCCAGGCCCTCCCCCAGGCTTTCTTGGGTTTCTCCTAGCAACCATCTGCTAACTTTTCCATTCGAGGTTTCTTGATTACTCACTTCCTGTACCTTCACCCTGATGTTTATCAAGTGTGTGTTGATTCATTTAATGGACAAGCCCCATTTTATAAAGCATTTGCTGGTGAGGTTTTGAGCCTTGCATCGTGCTAAATGGCCTGTTTGAGGAGAGAGGACAAGGAGGTTCTGGAGTTGGACTGCGCACCCTGACAGGGCCTTCCACTGCTCGCTGAGTGGACATCTGCAAGGCCACCAGCCCACGTTAGTCACGCAGCGGGGAAGGGAGCGGAGCAGAGACAGCCCCTGTCTCTTCTCCCCGAGACCTCACTGACAACAATGACAAGTGAAAGGCAGAGATGAGATCAAAACTGCTCATAGACATGAATCTATAAACAAGTGCAGGTGCCGGCGGCCTGAGCCTGCAAGCGCCGAAGGACACACACGAGAGAACGGGAAGGGTTCGGGAAGGAGGGCGTTATGAAGGAGAAGGACTGGGATAATCACCACTTGCGGGGAGACGGTTTGGTAGAGAAAGAGGGCGAGGCTGGGCTTTTAAGGACGGAAACAGTCATGAAACTGCCCTTATTAGGTGCCCGTGCATTCTGGCAGCACACAGAAGGTGCCAACACAGTCCTGCCGTGCCCTGTGGTGAAGGGAGGCCTTCCCAGAAAGTTCGCTGGGTAGCCTGTGTTGAGCCAGTGAGAGGCACAGGAGCTGGCCTGAGTCACCAGACAGCAGAGAAGGCTTTGTGAGCTCTGCCCTGGAGACCAGGACCTCCCAACCCCCGGGTGGAGTCATAGCGCCGGCCATATTTTACAGACCACGCCCTCGTGGTTAGGCCAGTCTCCTGTGGAGCCTCCCAGTTCCAGTCCCTCTCACACCCTCCACCTTCCATTCTGTCCTAACTCTGCTCCATAACACAAACATTACCAGCAACTGAATACGAGGAAACCAACGCTGCTGAGCCTGCAAGCAGGCACTGGCTAGAGATCGGCAATGGGAACAAATTCTTGGAGAAAATACTCCAAATACAGGACAGAGATAGAAGCATCCACTCTTTTCTTAAAGCTGCCCCATCTGGGCATCTCTGCTGCGTATCAGTGGCAGTTCCGTGGCTCTTCAGAAAGAGCAAGTGAAGAATGGGGGGAGGTCAGTCCATGTGGTCCTTGAAGAGCGTGTCTGAGAAAGATTCGCTCACTAGAGACTTGGCATAAAGGCTTGGTATGGTTGTTTTCGAGCTATTTTTCCTAGCTGTAAAATCTCTTCTTCAAGACAACATTACGCAGAAGCATGATTTATAATGTGGATTTAAGTGGAGCTTCTTGTTTGGCTCCATTTAAAGTAAGAATACAGGACATTCCTGTTTCTTCTCTAAGGTGAGACTTCTATGGAACCCCTCCCTCTGGTTCCCAGGAACACAGTTTGAGAACCGCTGGCCTGAGGCAACAGAGGACAGGAGCAACATTCCAACTTTCTGTCTTGGAGAGCCAGGTGAAGCTTTCCCTTCACGGCCACCTACACCCTGGGCCGGTGGCTCTGGAGGCCCCAGGATGAAAAGTGTCTATCCATCCAATCCAGTCTCTTTGTGATCTCAGTTCTCACCTGCTTTGGCAAAGTCTTCCCGATTATAACTGAAATCCTTGAGGAAGGTGATACTCTCACTCCCAGGGTTATACCTCCGCGATGTCTCCAGAAGCATCACCTGAACACAAGCAGCAGACCTCAAACAGGGACGTGGTAGGCTGGCCTTGGCACAGGGTGCCTTCAAAGGAAGGTCCCTACTTCCCAGGGGGTCTGGCTTCCCAGCTGGCCATCTGGAGGCCCTTCCCAAAGACAGCCCTGCTCTGGTTCTCCCTTCACCCCTCAGCCCTGCCAGCCACCTCGATCGCAGAGGTCTTCAGCAGGGCAATCTGGTCCTCCCGGCTGAGCTGCAGGAAGCCGGGCAGCTGTTTGGCAAAGTCCACGATCTCCTGCACAGAGACGATGGCCAGCTCCGTGAAGTGGGCGAAGCGCTGCTGCCGGGCCTCCCAGCTCTGGGGATCTGGCGCCATGGGCCAAGGCTACTCAGAAGGGCAAGGAGGGAAAAACAAGCCACTCTGAGCCGGACCTCCAGAAGCCAGCGGGCACTCGGGGCGCAGCCGCCTCTCCCCAGGCCCCTGGGGTACCGTGACTCGAAGCCGGTCGGAGAAGGAGCGCCTGTGACACTGCTGCTGGGCAGCCACCAGCTTCTCAATCATGCCCCGCTGCTCGGGGCTGAGCTGGGGCAGGACTTGGGGAGGTGAAGATGCCCTTGGGGGCACCGACGTGGCCTGAGCCTGTTCCTCCTCTTGCCGCTTCAGTTTCTTCAGTCGGATCTGTTCTTCCGACAGGACACCTAAGGACGGGCCAGACGTGAGGAGTGGAGAGGAAGGGGTGGCAGGAAACAAGGATGGGCCCGAGGGGTAGTCTGAGGCTCCAGAAAAGCAGAGATCACTGGGTATGAGCAGAGAGTTTAATCCAAGTTTAGGGACCATGCAGGCAGGCCCCATAGATCCAGTGGCCAGTCTGCCCTCACACCCGGGTGCCCACAGGCCCCCTCTTTCCATCAGCCCCTCCCGCTCCCGTCCTCAGGTACTCACACTCCTCTCGCATGCCAGCCTGGCGGCACTTGCGAAGGCGACACTCCTGGCACTTGCGACGCATGTAGGTGTCCATGGGGCAGTGGCCCCCGCTGTGGCAGGCATATTGCGCCCCCTTGATGACACTGCGGCGGAAGAACCCCTTGCAGCCCTCACAGCTCAACACGTTGTAGTGGAAGCCAGAGGCCTTGTCCCCGCACACACTGCACAGCTCATTCCCCAGCATCTTGGGGGCTGGCCCCTTTTTCCGCTTTTGTGGACGGAGCTCTGCATACAGGGAAGTGCTTTAATGCTCTTTCCTAAGAAACAAGCTTGGCGCCCAGCTGGCCACTGCCCTGAGCTCTCAGTGATCTTCACGCCTTTTTAACATGCAGTCTGGCCTCTCTGTTGTAAGGAAGCAGCTCTGGTCGGCCAAGTGCTAGTTCTTAGGTCCCAGGCACCGTCTCAAGCCCTTTCTATGCACTATCCTGACAATGGCCATAAGTGATAGCTGCTATTATCATTTCTGTTTTATGAATAAGAAAACAGAGGCTTAGAAAGGTAGAGACAAAGTTCACACTCATATCACTCAGGTCTAGTTGACCCCAAGGCCTTGGTAATGAAACATGGTTTTATATGGTAAAGAGCCCCAAAAGCCCTGGTCTAGTAGCTCAGTTGGTTAGAACGTCGTCCCAATACGCCAAGGTTGCGGGTTCAATTCTCGGTCAGGGCACATACAAGAATCAACCAATGACTGCATCAATAAGTGGAACAACAAAAAGATCTTTCTCCCCCCCGCCCCCACCGTTTCTTCTCTTTCTAAAATCAATACTTAAAAAAAAAGAACTCCCAAGATATTTCCTCCAGATCCAGGGAGCCCCTACCTCCCCCAAGTCCAGCAGCTCCGCACCTGTTGACTCTGGAGGGGCCTCCGTCCTGGGGAGCAGGGATGTGGGCTCCGCTGCCTCCAGCCCCACCCCCAAAGTGCCACCAGCTGATTGGGGCATGGTGGCTTCCTCGCTGCGGATGCAGTTGCTGCCTCTCAGCGCCTGGCTGCTTGCATCCTGTGCATCCGGTGTCCACAGCTCCACTGCAGAGTCAGCCCAGAAAGAGGCACAGGGCGGGTCTCAGGTCTTCCCCTTCCACTTCCCCAGGGTCCTGGCTGGGAAACTGTGAACTTATCTCCACCCATAGAGGGCAGCAAAACATCAGCTCAGGCTTCAGGACCCTGGAGTTTGTATGGACTCCAGGGCTAGTGGCTTGGCTTGTAATTCCTTGCATCTCAACACCTTAGAGGTGAATGTTAACGTTTGCCCCTTGCGGGGCTGACATGCATCTATTTCAGAGATGAGACAGAACTCTTCAGAGCCAGAGCTGTGTAAGCACCGGACATGCCAACTCTCCCCAGCAGCAAGCCTAGATTGAGAAGGACCAGCAGGTACCCGCAAGGGCCAGGCACCAGAACCAGGGTAGAGGGAGTCTGGGCAGAAGGAGGCAAGGATGGCTTTAGACGGCTCTCCAGAGAAGGAAGGGAGGGAGGGAGTGAAGGAGGCTGTTGACTGTGGGAGGAGAGGAGCCGGGGGTCCCTACTGTGGGGACAGGGCTGGAGCGGAGAAGCTTACCAGGAGGAACATCAGGCACAGGGGCCTCCAGCCACAGGGACATCTCTTCCCGAAGCCCTGGACATTCCCAAGGGCCTGTCCTGCAGGAACGACCCAGGTTATACTGGTCCAGAAGTGGGCTCCTTCCTTAGCAGCACTCACATGTCAGCTCACATTTACTCGATATATATATCAGTCTATGCTAAGCCTTTATATGCCTTCCTCATAGCACCCCCGTGAAGTCAGGACTATTCTGTGGCCCATTTTACAGATGAGAAAACTGAGTTGCAAAGAGATTAAGTAAACTGCCTTTGGCTACACAGTTAGGCAGTGGCAGAGCCAAGATTCCAACTCTGGTCTCTCTGACTCCAAAATCTGAGCTCTCGGCCACGAGGACACGTTTTTTCCAGAGGGCTCTTCTCCAGGCCATCAGGGGATGGGTGGGCACATCTGCCCCCCCCCCCGGCCCCGTTCTGTCAGAGCTCCTTCCGCCTCACCCCGGCACTGGGGACAGCCGAAGTTGGGCAGAACCAGGACGTGGCATTGAAACCCACTCCACCCGGTGAAATACGCTGCCTGTTAGATAACCTCACTCCTGCCACTCCCCAGGTCCCAGCACAAACCCGGGGCCGCCCCGTCCTCGCTCACAGCCCCTTGGGTGTTATTCTTGAACCTAAATAGAGTCCTGTTGCTGCCCGAGCTTCCATCACCATCATCTTCCCTCACTTCTCCCCAGAGAGACCCTTTCTAAGGTCCACGGGACACCCCCACCCCAACCCCATGCACCACACACACACACACACACACACACACACACACGGAGCCCCAGGCAAGTGCTGAGGAGCAGACCCACCGAATGCCCAGGCCACCAGACTTCCCGGCTGGGGCAGTGTCTGGAGCCCCCTTGCTGAGAGAAGAGGGCGGTGCAGTCCCTGTCCAGAGGCCTCGGAGGTGGCCGGGAAGCTGGAGCTGAGCAAGACAGGGGCCGGAGCCCCAGGCAAGCAATATGGGGAAAGGCTGAGGGGAGGGACTGCCCAGGGGTCCGGCCACTGCTCCTTCCTGCCAGGCAGACCGGGAATCAGCTGGAGCCGACAGACTGGAGCCCTGGCCTCCTCACCCCCCGCCCACCGGGCAGCTTCCCCACCACGCTGACTCCTCCCCGACCAGCCACCCCCTCAGCCCAGCGCCATCCCTGCCCCCCTACCCCCAACCACAGCAGTCACATTTCCCTGCAGACCAGCCCAGTTCCACATCTCCCCTTCCTCTCCTCACCCAGGCTGCTCTTACAGAAGGACTGCCTCCCAGGCACCCCCACCCCAATCCCAGCAGCCTCCAGAGTTGGTGTTCCCTCCCCTCCATAGACATTTCATGGAGCAAAGGTCCCAGCACGTCCTCGAATTGCAACACGGAGCCCCAGCCTGCTTTCCCAGCCTCCCTCCTCCTCCCCTGCCTCTGGGAAGGGGCCAAGAAGCTCTCCCCACCAGCCCCAGGCCTCAGCCAAGCTGGTAGAACTCCAGGGTGGAGAGAGGCAGGTGCTGTGCCTTCCTGGGAGTCTCTGAATGGGGTGCCCTGTAAGGGCTACCGACAGAGGAGGGGGGCCAGGAGAGAGAGGAGCAATGGCAGGCCTGGGATGGGGGGAGAGTATAGAGGTGGCAGGTGACCCAGGTGCCAGCCTAGGGTGGACCTAGGAAGGTATGCAAGTTCCCTCATCTAGGGAACAGCTCTATGTGAAGTGATGACAGGCTCTGTCCAGCAACTACTGAGACTGTAGCTGCAGCCTCCCTGCCCTGCACCAGGAACAGGAGGTCCGCCCTGAAGGTAGACCCCGTGTTTTCTTGCTTTCATCTCCCCGGTAGCCCATGGACCAGGGCCTGGCACAGAGTAGGTACTGTGTCCCTGTTCTTTACGTGAGTAAGTAAATGAGAAAAATAATATGATCCCCTTCTATCCTACACTTGTTAGCTCTAGTCAATTTCATTTCCACATGGGCTCTGAGCTCAGATGTCGGTTAGAATCCTGGCCTTGCCTCTGCCTCTTATTAGCTGTGTGATCTCGATTAAGTTACATAGTATCTCTGACCGTGTTTCCCTATCTTTAAAACTGGGATACTAATAACAGCTTTTGCCACCTAAGGCAGGGATGTCAAACTCATTTTCACCAGGGGCCACATCACCCTCGTGGTTGCCTTCAAAGGGCAGAATGTAATTTCAGCTCCTTAACAGTTAAGCAGTAGTTACATTTATACAGTCCTCAAATTATTTCGGCCCTTTGAAGGCAACCGTGAGGCTGATGTGGCCCCGGTGAAAGTGAGTCTGACGCCCCTGCCCTAAGGTTACCATGAGAATGAAACGATGTGTCACAGCACAAAGTGTGGCACATAGTAAGTGGCAGCTATTAAATTTCCAACCCTCTCAGCTGGGCCACTTCCTATCACCTTGAATCTGTATGTGGTTAACCTCGCAGAGCTTGTTTCCAGCCCCAGACTCCGCGCTGTCTCTTTTGGTCCTCAGAGTAGCCCCGGGAAGGAGGGTGAATAACACGAGCCCCATTTCACAGAGAACACAAGCTGGTGGGAGAGGCTTCCCAAAGACCACACACAGTGGCCAAGCTGAGATCAGAATCCAGATGTCCTCACTCCAGTCCCTGGACGCTCTCTTTCCCCTGTGTCAGCGCGCAGGACAATCTTGTCTTGTTGCCTCTCAGGTCTGCTGGACCAGAGCTGGGGGGCTCCAGTGGGAGAGGCAGAGAGCTCTGGGGATGCTCCAGTCCAGATGTGGGAGGCGAGGAGGAGCTGAGGTTATTGCTGTCTGTTCACCCCCTGCCCCACTCCCAGCTTCCTGCTCACAGGCTCTTCCTGTTTTGCTGTGAACTTGGGTTCCCATGGGCCCCACATTAAAGCACAGGACAGGGGGCCAGGGCAGGCAGCCAGAGGGACCAGGGAAACTGTGGACAGCTGGGGTGGGGGGTGGGGGCTAGACGGAAGAAGAACAGGGAAAGCAGAAATAGAACAGGAGCTTGGTGAGAGATGGGAGGAAGCGCAGGGGGAGGAAGCGCAGGGTGGGGCGAGGGAAAGGGGCGGGGGTGGGGAGTAGAGGCGTGAAATGGCAGCAGGCTGGGCGGTGTTGCAAAATCTGCCCATGCACTCGTTTTCACATCTCAGAAAGCCCCTCAGACACCCCATCTCTACAGTTCTGTCTCCAGCTTTTGTTCTTGTTCCTTCTCATCACAAGGTCACCCCTCACAAGGCCCCCGCCCTGGTCTGGGCATCTCTGAGTCACGAGCACAAGGCTCTCCATTCCTTTTGCATGCGTTCCCTCCAATTTTCACAAGGCCCCAGCTGTCCTGGGAAAGTGGAAACCAGGACTCCAGCTCCTGGGAAACTGGAACTGTTCCGTCTCAGCACCCACACCGTCCATCCAGCCCCTCCCAGCAGCTCCTGCACAGGAGCAGTCAGAGAAGCCACTGACACACCTGCTTGCAAGGACTCTGGGGCAGAACACTGGTCTGGGGCCTGATGGCTTATCTTCTGGGAGCTGGGAAAAGCCTCTCTCTTCCACTCCTGACCCTCGGCTCCCTAGTCTCCCCAGAGCCCAGGACCACACACAGGCCCCATCTGGAGCCTTCTGACCCAGGTTAGAGCCACTTGCTGAACAGTTCAGGGCGCCATCTCCCCATGCCAGGGAGTGAGCCTTGGCCTCAACTCAAGTAGAGGAGGAGGAAAAATTGCCAGTGTTGACCTGACAGAGCTCCCCTCTTCAGTTTATAGGGGTTCAGGAGACTCTGTAACTGGGGGGGCGGGGGGGAGACCAAAATCTGTTGGCAGATCTCCACAGGGTTTCCAGTGGCCAGCCACTGGACTTCTTCTTCCTCAAGCCAGGGCAAGTAGTCAGGTGATCATCAGCTGGAATTACATGTTCCACTTTGCCAGCCCCATGCCCACAGAAGATGTTAGGTGCGAAGCCTCCCAGTCCCATGGGGCCTTTCCTATGTTTCCTTGGCTCCTAAAGGAGGCACCATGCCTGGGAACACCTTCAGCAATCTTTGAAGTCACATTTCTGACCCCCAGAACCTCCGAAGGCTTCTCATTGCAAAAGGGGAACTTTGAAGCAAAAATAAAAGCATTCACCAGCTCACAGTCCTAGGCATTACTGGATAACTTCCCCAGTAGCACTCACACTCCCATGATGCTGGCCACAAAGTACGGATTATGGGGATGGACTAGGGCAGCTGCTTCTCGCTCTCTTGCAGGTCCCGCAAATGACTTCAGCCCAACCTCCCAATCACAAGATAGAGAAGAACCCAGGAATTCCTGCTTCCCAGACTGATGATATAGAAAACAAGTAACACTTAGACCTTACTACATGCATTATTTATCCTCAGATATAGCCTAGGAGATAGTTACGAGCAAGGGGGTCAGGATCAGATTTAGACACAGGTGTGGATGACTCAAAAGCTCTAATTCAAACCAAAAAACCCTCCTCACTCCGTCACACAAAACTCCCTTGCAGGTGGGAAAAATGAGGGTTTACTTCTGCCAACATGGGGTAGAGCAGGCCTCACGTTCAGAGATTCTGACTAATGTCTGGGATGGCCTATGGATCTACCCATCAACATGTCTGTTGTTTTCTCCATCTGTAGTTAGGAACCAAGGTGTGGAGACCACAGAAACCTCTGGTACAAAATATGCAGAAGTCGGGAGTCCAGAAACCAGGGCTCAGCTATTGGCTCGACTGTGTACTTGTGTGTGACCCTCACTCTTCCTGGATTTCTCTCTCACTATAAAAACTGAGTGTCTGTTCCATCAATCCCTCCTAACGCGGGATGCTTGCAGGCACGAACGACAGAGACATACTCAAGAAAGTGAGAAGAAAAGCAAAGGATGGCTGGGGGGGAGTTCCCTTCTCCTTGCCAAAAGTCAGTGAGCCCAAGATGTACATTCTGAAATCATGATGGTCTGGCTACTCTGCCAGGAGAGTTGAGGCACATTAAAACACTCAAAAACTAATACACAGATCCTTACTAGTTAGCCGTGCCCCTTCAACCTCACCAACGTGAAAAGGTTTCCTTTGTTATGAATCTCTTTATTGAGGGTATTTTGGGACCATCGAATACAGTTTAGCAATGAAGTGTGAGCAGCCTGCGAGAAACATCCTGTTATAAAGACTACTTAACTAGAAATCAGAAAACTTGAGTTTTAATTCATTCTCCTAAACTATGTGAACTGTTGAATCAAGAATTCAAAGAGGCCCGGCTGGTGTAGCTCAGTGGATTGAGCGCGGGCTGGGAACCTGAGGATCCCGGTTCGATTCCCAGTCGGGGCACATGCCTGGGTTGCGGGCCAGGTCCCCAGTGAGGGCCATGTGAGAGGCAACCATACATTGCTCTTTCTCCCTTCCTTCTCCTCTCTCTGAAAATAAATAAATAAAATCTTTAAAAAAAAAGAATTCAAAGAGACAGATTTATGAAGTCTATGGGTGGTCTTTGTGAGCCATTTGGGATTATACACAAAATTCCACTTGTGGACATTGTTCTGGAGAGGGAACTTGTGACTAAATAAGATGGTTAAGAACTACCTGGTGGACTACTTAGCTCTCAGGACTTCAGCTCTTATTTTCTATTCATTACTCCCCAACAACTCTGGAAGCAAAGTTTAGATCCTGAGGTATATATAATTGAATCTGGGGTCCTAAGGCAAGATAATGACCCTCCTTTCTACCACATACAATAATTCTGATCAGGTTTTATTTTTGTGATGACCTGAGGTGATTTGCTCCTAGTAGGCAGATTGAATAAAAGCATCCCAAGGTCCTATGATCTGGCTTTCTAAGGTCGTGAGTCACTCCAACCTCAATCGCAAAGCCTTGGGACCAAATTGGCTGCACCTGGACCCTAATGACCAATGTCAAGGGCCTCTGATTCTGTGAAAACCCTACCTACTCCCACTTGGTAAGTCCCTCCCCCTTCCCACTATGTATCTTCCCACTGGTCTGAAATGCCTCCCTTAGGGATTCACTGCTTTGGACTTGCAAAGTCTGAACATCCTGTGCAACCCAACTCCTTTGGGAGGAGGCATGACATTCTGATTCTAATTAACTAAAACTGGGGCTGGCGGGAGGGCAAGGAATTGACTGCAAGGGGAAGTGAGAGGGATCCTGAGCTTTGCTCAGGGCATGAGCAGTAGGACAGACTGGCCAACCTCAAGGACACAGGGAGTCCAAAGGGTTATTTACACGCTGTGCCCTGCACCCCAAACACCTCTTCCGGGGAAGAGAACCAGGGTCAAGGCTCAAATTCCACCTGAAGGCAAGAGTATGTAGAGGGGGCGCCCAATACCGCCCCTCGCCCCAATTATGCACCCGCTCTGGCTCTGCAGTCAGGCCCAGCAGCAGCCGGCCCGCCGGGGGCGCTCGCTCTTCCGGACACAGTCCGGCCCAGGGCCACGCCACCTTGGCACGGGGTGTCGCCGGCCGAAGCAAACACGAGCTCAGGGCTCTCTTTACCCAGACAAGGTCTTCAAGCCCTTTCTGCCGCGCGAGGCCACGCTACATTCCCACGCTCCTCCGCCACAGCCGGATCGCGAGTCCCCTACAAGCATTCCCTCCTAGGCTCCTCCTTCTCAAACCATCCCAACCCTTCCTTTAGCAAGATGGTGGCGCTTGCACTTCCGGCGTGTGTCCTGGAGGGTGAGTCCGAGCGGCTGCTGCAGGTGCCGCTCAACGGGTTCCACCCTCTTTGCTGCTTAGACTATAACGGTGATGGCGGGCGGACAGTTAGCCTGGATCTGGGCGGCTCTTCTCCAGCTCCTTTTTGGCGTAAACCTGATGGTGATGACACCCACCCAGGCCCGGACTCTGCGCTTCGTTACCTTGGTAATGAGAGGTGGGGTCGCCAAAGGCTCTCGCCAGAGCTGGAAGGGCGCAGGCTTGCTGGTGGAGGGAGGGGGCGGGGCTTGTGCTGGGTTTGGGGGTCTGCAGGAGAGGCTGGTTTAGGAGCAGACGACTGGCCTGCGGGTTTGGGGGAGCAGTGTTGAGGCCCGGGTATTAGCGGGGGAGTGAGGTGTAAGGAGTTCTCAACACCCCGTGGGGGGGGGGTCGAGTGAGTCTGCCCTGGGACAGGGTTGTGGTCGAGTGGTTAAGAGACCCACGCCGACAGAAGTCTTTGGTGAGCTTTTTTCCAGTCACTCCGCCTTGCTTTTGTCTCTTTTTTCCCATCTGTAGCTTTGGCTTTGCCTGTGATCTCCCGGGTCATTGCTTAGCCAAGTTAGACTCGCTAGAACCTGGAAGAAGTTACTGACTTCTGAATTGGGGTCTTTGCAATGGGTAGAGTTAAGTCTTCTCAGGAGGAGTGAGGCTTCCCTCCCCAACATGGGGCAGAAATGGGTTTTGTGTACCCATCAAGAAGATCCTTCTGACCCTTAGGCAAACCATTTTCTTTCTTTAGCTGTACCGACATGGAGACCGGTCACCAGTGAAGACATATCCCAAGGACCCCTATCAGGAAGATGAATGGCCCCAGGGGTTTGGTCAGCTAACCACGGTGGGTCAGAAGCCAGCCCTTTCTCAGTATGAGCTTCAAAATGAGTGACCTCTTGAGCAGGCTATGGAACTTGGGGCCCCCACAAGCTGTCATGTCCCTTGTGGGTGCTGACTTTGACCAGATTTCTTAACCTTACTTTTCTCTGTGCCCAAGACAATGCCATGTGCAACTGGCTATTTAATAAATGACTTCTGGGATCCCATTAATGCACTCCTACTTCCAGTCATGGGTAAACTTGGAAAGCAACAGTGCCTAAGCCCTGTGGGACTTGTGAGCCATCCCTAACCCTTGGGTTTGCCCGTAGGAGGGGATGCTACAGCACTGGGAGCTGGGCCAGGCCCTGCGGCAGCGCTATGGAGACTTTCTCAGCACCTCTTACCACCCGCAAGAGGTAAGATTGGGAGCTCAAGATGCGAGGGGATCGGGATCAGCTGTCCTTACCCTCTGTCCTCAGGGAGTCTAAAGCTGGGCACTCTGGCCTCCCTCCATGCATGGTTGGTTACAGCTACAGAATAAGACATCCAAAGGCTGTCTAGAACAACACCCTAGAAGCTGAGTTGCCCTTGCTTGGCTGAGAAGAGGCAAAACTTATCAAGCAGCCCAACTTGGACTTGAGGAAGGATCTGGCAGAGTAGTTTCTGGCTCTGTGAAATTACTCAGGCTTTCCATTCAAGACACTTACTGAATACCTACTATGGGCCAAATACCTACTATGAACCTGCACCACACGGATATGACCTCTGTCTCTGTGGAGCTTAGAATATAGTGGAGGTGACAGTTTAGCCACACAGGATCAAGAGGTAAAGGGAGCAGGGGAGACAGGGAGGGCACGTCAGGGAAGATGGGCGAGTGTTTCATCTCCTTGAGGCCCTCTCCCCACCCCACGGATGGGGGTAGCTCTTCTCTGGTTCCCTCTCAGCCACAGCTGTCTCAAGAGTCTCCAGATGATGTTATTGTCCCACTGAGGGCCAGCTCTGTCCTGATTGTGCCCTTCCCCGCAGCTTCTCCTCCTTCTTCCACAAGCAGTGGTCTCTGTTCTGTATCTTATTTCCTCTCCTTGGACTCCAAGCTAATTTATACAAGGGGCGTGAATGGAGATAGTTTCTGCCTGCAAGGATCCTGGCCTAGAGAGACAGGCGTTATGAAACTAGACCAACAGACAAAACGCAGAGCCTTACTTTCTAAGCACTTCAGACTGGGAGGGGCATCTGCACTAGAGCCATTCCCATAGAGGCCATTCTCAGAGTGGTGACCCCTGGCCCCCCAGCTGAGCGTTTGGGCCTTTACTGGGAAGAGGGACAGGGAAGGCCAGAGAGGGTGCAAATGCCAGATGCATGGTGAGATTACAGTTTTCTGGGTAGCCATCAAGAACAGGTTCTTCCCCTAGGGCCCCACAGAGGAGCCAAAGCTCCCCACCCGACCCGGACAAGAGAGACTCAGGTTATCATCTCTGCAGGTGTATGTGCGAAGCACCGACTTCGACCGTACTCTCATGAGCGCTGAGGCCAACCTGGCTGGACTCTTCCCTCCCAACGGGATACAGCGCTTCCACCCGAACATCTCCTGGCAGCCTATTCCTGTCCACACTGTGCCCATCGCCGAGGACAGGGTGAGACTGGCCAGCCCTTCCCTGAAGACGGTGAGAGGGACAGCTCTGGCCATGGGCCTACTGATCACCGACTCCCTCTCTGGCTCTGCTTCCCCCTTTTGGTCTGCAGCTGCTGAAGTTCCCATTGGGCCCATGTCCCCGCTACGAGCAGCTGCAGAATGAGACCCGGCAGACACCGGAGTATAGGAATGAGAGTATTCAGAACGCAGTGAGTGGGGCTGAGGTGGAGGTCATCACCCTGCCCTTTATACCGGGGCAGGACTGATCCCCTGACCCATTTTTCCTAGCAATTTCTGGATATGGTGGCCAATGAGACAGGGCTTACAGACCTGACACTGGAGAACATCTGGAATGTCTATGACACACTCTTCTGTGAGGTGAGCCCGCTTAGGAGTGTGACCACTCTCCTCTTGCACTCTGCAGGCCCAGGCGACCACAGTGCCTGACTACCCCTGCCATTGGGGATATCCAGGCAAGCCACCTGCTTCTTGTGAAACAAGGGAACTTCCCTCAAGGGTGGAAAAGAACCCCAGAGTGGGAAATAGTTTATTAGTTGTCAGCAGTCCCTGTCCGTCTCCACCCAGAGCTCTGGGGTGTCTGACTCCCTTCTGCTGAGTCACGGTTTTTGTGCTTGAGCCTCTGTTCCCGTGCCCTGCAGCCTCAACGCTGTCCGCCACGTCTCCGGGTTCCAGTCCCTATGCCTCTCCTCTCCCTCCCCTCACACACACAGGCACCTTCTCACTGGGGAAGAGAGACGCCCCTGGAGAGGCTCTGGCCTAGGCCCAGGGAGCTAACCTGCCCGCTGCGATACGCAGAAAACACACGGGCTGGTCCTGCCACCCTGGGCCTCTCCCCAAGCCATGCAGCATCTGAGCCAGCTAAAGGAATTCAGCTTCCGCTTCCTCTTCGGGATCTACGAGCAGGCAGAGAAGGCCCGGCTTCAGGGGGGTGAGTGACAAGAGCAGCATGTCACTCCCTTCCTCAGGACCCTACAGCATTAAAAATCTGCTCCTGGGGGCTTCTCACACACTTACTGCTCCATCTGAAATGTGCTCTGCTCTTTCAGAACCCCATAGACCCACCCCGCACAGTCTTCCCATTAGTCACCAAAGTCTCCGTAATTTGCCAAATGCTTAGCACGCTTGTCACTGTGAATGACCACAGTCGGGTTCGCAGGCTTCTTTTCTGCCATTCACGTTCTTACGTTTCACTCGTGTCAGAAGACCCTGCTCCCTTAAGTGAATACCGACCTCCAGAGACCCACTGGGGAGCACGGCGAAAGCAGGCTGCGAGCCCCGGCCCAGCCAGTTCCCTGCTTTGAGCGCCCAAGGGACTGCTGCTGTCAGAACCCCCTGACATCCCAGCGGTTTTCGGAACCTGCACACGGCGGGGTTCCCTCGGCCTGGAGCCCGCGCCTCCTGTGTTCTGAAGCAATCTTAAGTTTATATTTGTTCCAGATTGGAGGAATTCTTCAAACGTGCAGGGTCTTGTGGCTCATTTATAAAAGGGCTGGTTCTACACTTGTCTTGAAATAGAGATAGCTTGTTTTATCTTGCTTCCCCTCTGTAAATTGGACGGTTGTCAGAGCAGATTCCCAAGCACCTAGAGAGTTCTCTGTGTTGGTGGTCAGACCCAGGACGAGCAGAGGTCGAGAGGACCACAGAGATCTGATTAGAAGGCAGTGAGGGCCGCAGCCCCTGACAGTGGGGACTTTTCTCCTTCAGGAGTGCTGCTGGCTCAGATCCGGAAGAACCTGACACTGATGGCGACCTCCGCCCACCTCCCCAAGCTGCTGGTTTACTCCACGGTAAGCTCCCGTAGCCGCCAGCGCGCCAGCATCAGACGAGGAGCCGGATTTCTTCTCTAGTCAGTGCCTGGGGGGTGCGGGGGAGCAGTGCTAATGGGGAGCCCCTCTGCCTTACAGCACGATACCACCCTGGTCGCTCTGCAAATGGCACTGTACGTCTACAATGGTAAACAAATCCCCTATGCCTCCTGCCACATATTCGAACTGTACCAGGAAGATAATGGGTGAGTGGAGCTACCAGTCAGTGCTCTGGAGGGCCGTTTGCACGGTTGCTGCGGGCAGCCTAAGGACTCTGGTACAGGCCTGCTGAGCAGCATCTGTCTTGTCTCCCATCCACCCTCAGAAATTTCTCAGTGGAGATGTACTTTCGGAATGAGAGTGACAAGGCCCCCTGGCCGCTGAGCCTGCCCGGCTGCCCTCACCGCTGCCCACTGCAGGACTTCCTTCACCTCACAGAGCCCGTTGTGCCCAAGGACTGGCAGCAGGAGTGCCAGCTGGCAAGTGGTCCTGCAGACACAGGTGAGCTGCTGCCTGTCTCACCTGTGCTAGTCACGTCCTAGAACCACTTCAGATTCATACCCACTAGTCTCAAGAGAGCTGCCACGCTTCCAGCCATTTTACTGCATTTCCCTAGACCGCTTACTTTTCTACCGAGACCATGTTTCACCTCCTCCCCGATCACGCTCAGCTGATGCCCTCGCTTCTTATATCACTGGGGAAATAGAAACAGTCAGGAGAGAACGGTCCCCTTTCCCCACCACATCTTCCAGCTTGCTTGCTGGGACAAGCTACTGCTTAAGTCCCTCCCTGCTCCAGTTATACTCAGGGCCATCTGTTCCCACCTCCACCAGGACTTCTGATGTCTCAGTGTTTCCTGTCCTGGATCAGGCCCATCTCAAAAATCTAACAAAAACCTCTCGGGCCCCCATCCTTCTCCAGCTGCCACCCCGCTTCTCCGTTCCCTGTTAGAGCACGGTCCTTCCGAGTTGCCTAGACTCCGGTTTCGCTTCCTCACAGCCCATTCTCTCAGGGTCACGCTGGGCAGCCTTGTGTCACTTTTCACTCCATTAACTTTTGTTAAGGTCCAGTGACAGCCTCTTACCAAAGCCAGTGACCAATTCTTAGTCAGCTTCTCGCACCTCTCAGCAGCGTGACCTAACTGGCCACTCCTTCCTCAGACACTTTCCTGGGTTTGGTTTTTCTCTTCACTTGTAGGCCCCTTCCTTACTGGCCTCCCCCACTGCACAGCAGGTGGCCCAGGGCTCATCTTGGCCCTGTCTCGTCTGTGCCGGCTTCCAAGGTGACCCCCTCCAACCTCTCCATGCTAAGTTCTGTCTTCTTAGGACTCACAGATTCATGACCACGTCTCTGAGCTGGACTAACATACCCAGCCGGCTGCAGGCTTGAGGTCTCTACATGGCTGTAACATCTCAAAGCTGGTGTCTGAAACCAAACGCTCTTCCCGCTGAAATCTGTTCTGTCTCCAGGCTTCCCCATCTTAGCAAACGCCACATTTGTCACCTAGTTGCATAATATAATCCCCAACCCCTCACTTTCTTGTGATGCTTTCCTGATGATCCCAGAGCATGCCAAGCTATTCCCACAGCAGGGCCTTTTGTGCTTGCTTGCTTGCTGTCCACTCTGTGCCCCCACCACAGGACTCTCTCCTCTCAGATCTTTGTCTGACTCCAGGTCTTGGTTCAAATTATTCTCGGTGATGCCTTCCCTGACTGACCTACGTCTCCATCCTTTCCCCGTTCCCTTGCTTTGCTTCAAGGCGTTTGTCACTAACTGAATATCTCCATTGTAAGAACAGCCCCTGGCATATGGTAGGCAATCAAATATTTGTTGAATGAATGCTGACATGCCCTTTCTCTTCCTGTCCCCGTGCCCAGAGGTGATCGTGGCCTTGGCTGTATGTGGCTCCATCCTCTTCCTTCTCATAGTGCTGCTACTCACCGTCCTCTTCCGGATGCAGGCCCAGCCTCCTGGCTACCGCCACATTGCAGATGGGGAGGATCACGCCTGACAACCACTCAGCCCCCTTCCCTCTGCCTCCTAGGGGAGGTGGGCTTGGCCCTCATTCATGACTGCTGCTGCTCCCCAACCCATGGACAGGAGACCCTGGGTTGGGCCTCCCTCTGATTATCCCAACCTAGATGAAGAAGTGGGACTCCGCTTGGCCCATGGCACCTGTCACTCAATAGTCATGTGCCCAACATTTACCAAGTACTATGTTGGGTATTGGCTCTCTCCAAACAAGACCTGCCTCCTCCATGCTCCCTAAGGACCTGAATGTAGGCACGTGGTCAAGTTTCACCTGGGACCTGGGATAAAAACACTGAAGGAGCTGGTGCTTGATTTGCCTTGCCCCCGTCCCCAGTCAAACCTGCTCTCTCTTCCCGTCCAGAGTCTTTGGCAAACGGCTCAGAAGACACAGTCTTCCCTTGGTGCCTAGTTTATTGGGAAAAACTGCGTAAGTTTGGGGATACAAATACTGGCCACCAAGGAACCAGATCACCCAGCAGCCAGCCAGTCAAGTTTCCCTTTGTCCATCTGAAGCCACCACTAGAATCAGACGTACTCCCTGAGGCACCTCGGTCACCCCTGCACCTGGAGCAGGGCGGAAGGGTGCTGGTGCTTGGGGGGGCTCGGGGGGCGGGCAGAGAGGGAGCTGCAGTGGAGGCATGGGACTGCTGCCCCTCAGGCTGGGGTCTCCAGGGACGTGAGGTAAATGCAGGTTGTTGAGTAGACAGCTGCTGACTGTGGCCCCCAAACTGAGGAAAATGAAAGTTTTGGACTCTTGGTGCTGTTTCTGTGCCTTTCCTTCATTTTGGAGACCCGGCAGTGCTCTGACCAGGTCAGCGCTGGAAGATCCACTCAGAAGCTCACTTGGGTATAGTTTTTTTATTTTATTTTTCTTTTTTATTTATTTTCAGAGAGAGGAGAAGGGAGGGAAAAAGAGCAATGTATGGTTGCCTCTCACATGGCCCTCATTGGGGACCTGGCCCGCAACCCAGGCATGTGCCCCGACTGGGAATTGAACCAGGACCCTCTGGTTCCCAGCCTGCGCTCAATCCACTGAGCCACACCAGCTGGGGCTCCCTGGGGTATAGTTTTATTGGTCATGTCAGGTGGGGGCACAAATCAGAAACCACCACCAGTTGATCACTCTGCCAGCACACGTCAGAGGAGAAAAGTACCTTGGCTCCAGGAGAAGCTTGGTTCCAGGCTAGATATAGCAGGGACCCTGGGGGCAGCTGGGTCGCCAACTCTGGAGAAGTTTCCTGAGCTAAGTCCAGAGCAATAACATGCTAGTGTCCCAGCCCCACAGTCCCGTGCCACGGCATCCTAGTTCCAACCCTAGGATTTGGATACCTTTGGCCCTTCAACACATAGCCACCTCTTCCTGCAGGACTTCTTGCTTGGAGCACACCTTCATTAACGTCTCTCACTTCTACATCCTCGTTTCCTGCTGGCTCCATATGAGAATGTGATAACCTAGGAAGAGTAAGACCAGTCTGACTCACCCTCTGCTATCAGTCTCTCACAGCTTGGGGCTGGCCCAGGGAACCTAGAACTTGGTAAGGAAATACCAGGGAACTGGACAGCAGCCAGGCATTGCCATGACCAAGACAAAGCACCAGGGGTGGAGGGCCTAGGCTGAAGACACCACTGTCTCCTGGTTATCTTCTTCACTGACTCCTACCCTGGGGGGAATGGGGCAGGGCTAAGATAAGATGGGGTTAGCTTGCACTGAAACTTGGGGAGCAGGGTCGGGCTCGGCCAGTCTGAGATACGACATACTTCACTCACCCATCAGAGAGGCCAACGTGTCCCCCATAGGATTGAATTCATTGAGCTGCAGCGACAAGGGGACAAGCATGAGGAGGGGGTGAAGGGATTGGGAGGGCACACAAGGACTAAGTTCTGATCATTTCTGGTCAATGAGGTAGTTGAATTCCCTGCTTTCTCCCATCATTTGAGGGCCCAAACCTCACCGAACTGATACCAGAAGATTCTGGGTCATAGAGCTGATGCATCAACTTCCCTGAGCTTCCATCAAAGACATCAATTGTTCTCAATTCGTGGGGGGTACCACCTTTGAAATTAGGATCTGGATATCTGCCCACAACAATGAGGTTGTGCCGAGGATGCCAGGCTGCCTAGGAGACGGAAAGGCTGGTCACGAGAGTAAATGCAGAACATGATCAAAAGGGACTTCAAAGGTATTCTTGGCCACTAACAATTCTTGATGCAGTTGCCGACAATTTAATAACGGAGGTAGGGTCAACACGAAACTATAAGAACGGTTTTCAGTTGCGTCTACGTCCACCATTGTAAATTTTAAATCCCCGTTGGCCCTTTGGACCCTTCAGGCCTTGTCTCTCTCGCATCTGCTGAGATCAGACCAACTGATCAATGTTTTCACATCAGCCTGCCCCAGACGTTAACCAAAAAGGTGCGCCTACAACGAAGGGAAAAGTCTCTGGGAACCAAAACGAAATAGGGCATATGGAACCCCACCACCATCTCCTCCATCAACGTGCGCGGCGACAGTTGAGTAAAAGGCGGCCTACGGCTGAAAAGGGGAGGAAACCTGTGTCCCCCAGATCACCCCACTCAAAACAAATGTGAACAGCTGTTGGAATGACAGATGGGGTGGGATTTTCCTAAGAAACCTCTCAAGGAAGTTTGAAGGAGGAAAGACGGTAAGCGGGAGGGAAGGAGCAGTACACGCAAAGGCTTGGAAGTGAGTCACGAGTCACACTTGGGAAACTGTAAGTTGGCTTCACTGGATATGAAGTGAGAGATGGCAACAGCTGAGCCCACGGGAACATGCGAAGGACCCTGGTGCTATTAAAAACTTGGACTTGATTTGAGGTGTGTGGGGGCCACTCTTATACTAAATCATCACCGTCTTCTGAGCACTTGCCAGGCAGCAGGCATGTGCTCTCAGTGTACTGACTCAGCCTCACAGCAACCCTGTCAGATACATTATGCCCTTCACATAGACAAAGAAACTGAAATCCAAAATGGAAGTAATTTGCCCAAGGTTCTAACCCAGAGGGGTCTGCCTGCCCGACGCGGGCGAGTCTCACCACTGTGCTGCACTGACCCAAGTACGGGGCTGTGGTTCTGGAAAAGAATATAAAACAGTAGAGGGAGAACTGGCAGGGTTCAGACTGCTTAGGGACTTGGGTGTGGAGGAGTCTCAGGACTGAAGACTGTAAGCCGTGGGGAATGAGGCTAGAGAAGCTGAGAAGAAGAAGCAGGCTAAGGTTAGGTGCAGATCAGCCGTGCACCCAGAGAACAAACACGGGGTCAGGGTCTTAGAAAATGCCCTCAGTGGGGAGACAAGGGCTAGGTTGAAAAAAGTCGGGAAAACAGCTTATCAGAGAAACAAAACCCAGCAAAATGGGATTGCAGAAGTGGGACAAAAGGAGCAGAGAGGTCCAGGGGACAAGAGACTGCTTTGTGTCAGAGCAGGAAGAGATATGGAAGGAAAGGCTGCTTCTGTCCTCTTTCCACCTTGGCGGGCCTGATCTGTCCCCACCCACAATCACAGTTCTTTACTCTGCTACTCACCTTAATGGGTGTCAGGTGCTGGAAGTGGCGGTGAGGGTGTGGGATTAGGCTTGGGGGGCGGTCCCACTGGGAGGCAGAGTAAACCCGGATCTCACTCTTCTGGTCGGTGGTCAGGAGCCGGACGCCATCGGGACTGAAACGAGCTGGCAAGTGAAAAGCCCCTGAGCTGAAGGAGCCACGGGCCCCCTGTTGTCCCAGCCTTCATAGGCCTTCTCTTGCAGGGACACCCTCCCTCCCACTGTTCTCTAGACAAGGGTGGAAGGGAGGAGGTGAATCTAGGCTGTGAACAAAAATATTTGAGAGACTCTACTGCTGACGAGGGCAGCGAGAGTCAGGTTCCAAGACATCAGCTTGGCAGATGCTGTCAGGGGAAAGGTTTGACCTAGCGGCTTCTGAACTTGGAGTGAAAGCCCGGGAAGGGGTGGGGTAGGCGGGATCTACAGCAGGGAGGAGGTCTAGCCTACCTGCGTTGACGGGATGCCTGTGTGGCAGCGCGTAGAGAAAGCCGGTTTTCTCTTTAATCAGGCGCAGGTCCCAGATTTTCACTGTTTGATCTACAGAGGCTGTGACCAGAAACCAATCACAGCATGGGTTCAGGGCCACATGGGTCACTTTCTTTTTGTGCATTCTCAGATTCCAGAGCTACAGAGAGAAACTTGGTTCAGGTGGGGGCAGAGAATGAGGCCCGGGGTAAGGGAGGGGAAGGGAGGCCCCGGGCCCCGGAGAACACACCTCCCTGCCATCCAGGTTCAGCATGATCACGTGCCCCACGTTGTCCCCTGTGACCACCACTCGTCTTTCTGCACACACGTCCAGGCTGCAAAACCAGAAGCTGGAAGGAAAGGCTACGCTGTAAGGTTCTTGAGGACAGAGGCAAGGTCCATTCATTCAATGTTGTAGCTCCAGTGTCTAACACACATTCAATAAATATTTGTTGAATGAATGAATAAGTCTCTTGCCAAGGGCTCCCAGGGAAGAACGCCCAGACCTGTCTACCAGCCAGACAGAGGGTATGGGGTGATGGGGCTCAAAGATTTTATCTGCTGGGCCTGGGACCCTCAGCTCGTACGAGTCCCTGAAGCTGCCAGACCTCAAGGCTATAAGGCAAGTCCTCGGGTTAGCTTGCCCCATGCAGCCCTGGGTTCTGAGGAAGACTCCTTTATGATTTTGTCTCTTTGCTCTCTACCTGTGGAGCCAAAGGAGATGACAAACCAAACAGGGACTGCCCAGCTCCATTCCTCAGAGCCGGCTAGAAAGGAACTTCTGCCCCCTTCTGAGCATTTAGGGGAAAAAAGCACACACAACCCAGAGACTCGAGGATGAAGGAGATGGGGAGGGGAGTGCTTCAGGGACCCCGATATCCAACCAGGAGAGCTCAAACCCGCAAATCCTGGCTACACCGCCTTTTGTATCCCCTATAGATACCTTCCAGAGGGAGAGTTTCTTGTGGAAGAGAAACCCAGAGCCGCGTCTATCCTCACCAGTCCTGACTGCATGTGTACATCTTACCCCTGCAGGGCAGTCCAGGATACATCCAGTGCTAGTCAGACCTCCACACCCTCAATTCCTGAGGGAGCAGGGGCGTGTCTCTGGCTTGAAACCAAAGCGACAAGTATTTTATAGTTTCTACAACCACTTGCTCTTGGGGAGTCCAAAGTGCTTTACGGACATGATTTTATCCACTTAAGCATCCATCATGGAACTGGTCGGGTCTTGCACCCCAGCGGAAGTAGGGAATAAAGCTGAAGTTCTCGTCCCCTGCTCCATGCTTTAAGTGGCTAACTAGGTCAACACCATGTTGACGTGTCTAGTGAGAATCACTGTCTTGTCGAATGTAGGAATGAATAACTTACAGGAAAGCTGAAGCCCTTCCATTGCTGAGAAGAGCTGAGGCTCCAGAACAACTTCCCAAATTACCTACCTGGACCAGAGTAAGAGCAGCTAAAGAACGAATCTGAGAAAGAGACGGAAGGGTGGGGAGTGGCTCACACCTCTCCTTACTTCCCTGTGCCAGGCATGGGTAAAAGAACTGGGATCTGGACGCTCTCGCCCGAACTGCACCGAGAGCCTAGAAGCCCTTTTCCCTGGTAGTTAGTTACACTACTCACTTGAGGGCTTCATGGTTGGCATAAACTTGGAGAATGTTGCCTTTAAAGTCTTGCAGCCTAGTCGTTCCCTCCATTGAGGAGATGAAAACCTGGTTGGTATTGAGAGGGTTAAACTTCAGCCCAGTGATGCTCCCTCCAGGTCCAATCTAACACGGGAAGAGAAAAGCAGGTGAGTGATGATGACCAAGGAAGAGGACGAGGCCTGGTGCACGAACTTGGCCCCCGGGAATTACCAGCAGGCAGCACTTGGGGCCATGCCAGTTTACACGCCTAGACCCCACGATGGTCTCCACTGTGCTCTTTATTTCTCCAAGTCTTCATTTTATTTTCCAAATTAACATCCTGTAAATGTGGTTGTTTTGAGTGTACAGTTCTATGAACTTTAACACATGGATAGATATGAATAACCACCACCAAAATGCAGAACAGTTCCAGTATCCCCCAAAACTCCCTCATGCTCTCCCATTGTAGCCGGACGTGCCCCCACCTCTAACTCCCGGGGACTACTGATCTGTCCTCCGTTGCTATGGTTTTGCCTTTGACAGACTGTCACGTAAGTGATCATAGAGCGTGCAGCCTTTTGAGACCAGCTTCCTTCATTTCACTCCACACGACGCCCCTGCGACATATCCAGGTTGCCCTGCGCATCTCTATCTGGTCCCGTCGTATTGCTGAGCGCTCCTGTGGGTGGGTGTGCGATCGTTTACTGCAGTCTCTTTTTAGGGGAGCTTTGTCTCAGAAGAGCGGCTGGGTTAGGAGGGCACAGGAGACAGATCCGAGCTCCTTCCTGTTTCCCAGACATCCCTGACACTGATGGTGAGAACAGTCAGGATAACATCCACTTTGTAACCTTATTAAGTGCTCCCGATGCCTCAGGCGCTGCTTTAAGAATTTTACATCGCCAAGAGCTCCTTCTCCACTGCTTTCCTGTGCTGCTGCTACCCCAGCCTCATGACTTCCATAAGGTCTCTCACACAACACCACTTCACTCACTCAACACGCTCCATCCCCTCTATGCACATTCTGACCAATGCCCGTGGTTTGGCAAACCCTCGATGCTAATAAGATAACCCGCTTCTCCCGGCAGGTGAGTTCAGTGCTCACAAGGGTTAGCGGTGTTTTTTGTTAAACCTGTATATGCCAGTTTAACTTTTTAATTATACCAGTGATTATGTAATTCAATTAAACATGTAATTTAATTATATATAATTTATTAAGCATTTAATTAAATATTTAAACTGAACATTTAAACATTCAATTAAGCATGTAATTTCATTAAACTGATGAAATACATGCAAAAAAGAAAGACCACTGTTACTTCTGTGAAAGCCATGTTGAATGCTTTGGAAAAATTCGATTCAGAAATTGCTGAAATTACAGTTGTCAAATCGAACATGGGTGAGATACTTATAAACAATTAGGGTGCGAGATAATGAAAATTTTAAAAGAATCTGCAATCAGGCTGCTTCAGAACTATCTTTAAGTTATGTTTCCACTTTGGTGAAAAGGAAACTGGGCCATATACAGAATACATTACGTGTGCAGCGTATGAAATACCAGGCGCACCCTTATCAGTGGACCTTTGCTCCAAGAAAAGGGCAGGCCCTATGTCAAAGCATTCATAGTGAACACATACATAAACATTTCAAGTTCAGCCCTGGCTGGTGTGGCTCAGTGGACTGAGCGCTGGCCTGCGAACCAAAGGGTTGCTGGCTGGATTCCCAGTCAGGGCACATGCCTGGGTTCTGGGCCGGGTCCCCAGTGCGGGGTGTGTGAAAGGCAATCACACACTGATATGTCTCTCCCTGTCTTTCTCCTTCCCTTCCCCCCTCTCTAAAAAGAAATACATGAAATCTTTAAAACAAATCATTTCAAGTTAAAATGTATGAGTGTTCTCCTAGCAAGGGTGGACTGAATGGTTAGGACCAGATTTTGCACTGCGAAGGAGTAAGAAAACCTGGATAAAATATGGAAAAGAGATATAATTGAGACTTCCAATTCCAGTGGTGGTGGGTTAGTTTGTGTCAGGCCAACCTTCGGCTGAGAGCAGCTAGAAAATGTATATAAAACGTGTCTTTAAAGAATGAAAAATGGTACAGACACTTCAGAAAACAGTCTGGCAGTTTCTCAAAAAATTGAACATAGAGTTACCATAAGACCCAGCAATTCTGCCCCTAGACAAGAGAAATGAATATATATGTTCATGCAAAAGCTTGTACACAAATATTCATAACAGCAATATTCGTAATAAAGGCAAAAATCAATGATTCAAACATCCATCTCAAGAAGTTGTAAAACAGGAAACTAAAGCCAAAGAAAGTTAGAAAGCAAAAGCATAAACTTTAAAAGAGGACATCATAAACAATCTTATGCCAATGAATCTGAAAATTTAGATGAAATGGGTAAAATTCCTAGAAAAATACAAACTTGCCAAAATGACAGAAGACAAAGGAGAAAATTGAATTTACAACTAAAAATTTTCTTGCAAAGTAAATTCTAGATCCTGGTAGCTTCACTGGTGAATATACTAAATATTTAAGAAGAAATATCAATCTTGTTTTGAAATTTTATTTTCAAGCTATCTCCCACTCAGAAAAGTTGTGAGAATAGCACAGATGATGATTCCTCTAGAACCACTTGATAGTGAGTTGCCAACAAGAGGCGGCACTCATTCCCCAGTGTGCCCTGCGTGCGAGGCAGGGCAAAGCAGGTGCACAGTCATTCGCATGTAAATGAATGAATAACGACACAAAAATAAACCGTGGGTTTCACGTACTCACAACTGTAAACCTACTTTTGCCCTATCCTGTATCTCTTACAAGAACATTCTCCTATATGACCGCAATAAAACCATCAAAACTTAGGGGTCTCTAAAGTGGTTCAAATTCATAGAAACAGAAAGAAGAATTGTGGTTGCCAAGGGCTGGAGAGAAGGGGAAGTGGGGAAGTGTTATTAAGTGGGTTTACAGTTTCAGTTTCACAAACTGAAAAAGGTCTAGAGATTTTTTTAAAAATATATTTTATTTATTTTTAGAGAGAGGGGAAGGGAAGGAGAAAGAGAGGGAGAGAAACATCAGTGTGTGGTTGCCTCTCACACACCCCCTACTGGGGGCACGATTTGGCTCACAACCCAGGCATGTGCCCTGACTGGGGATTGAACCAGTGAGCCTTTGGTTCACAGGCCAACCCTCAATCCACTCCAGCCAGGGCAAATAAATTAAAAAATCTTAAAAAAAAAAAAAAAAAAAGCCCTGGCTGGTGTAGCTCAGTGGATTGAGCACGGGCTGGGAACCAAAGGGTCCCGGTTCGGTTCCCAGTCGGGGCACATGCCTGGGTTGCGGGCCGGGTCCCCGGTGGGGGCCATGTGAGAGGCAACCATACATTGCTGTTTCTCTCCCTCTCTGTTTCCCTCCCTTCCCCTCTCTCTAGAATAAGTGAATAAAGTCTTTAAAAAAAAAAAAAAAAAAGGAACCTGATGGGGACAGCACTACAGATCATATTGACATTAAAAGGATAATAAGGGAATACCGTGGCCCTGGCTGGTATAGCCCGGTGGATTGAGCGTGGGTCTGCGAACCAAAGGATCACTGGTTCAATTCCCAGGCAGGGCACATGCCTGGGTTGCAGGCCAGGTCTGCAGTAGGGAGTGTGCGAGAAGCAACCATACATTGATGTTTCTCTCCCTCTCTTTAAAAAGGAGAAAAAAAAAAGAGAGAATACTGTGAACAACTTTATGCCACTAAATTCAATAACTTAGATAAAACAGACAAATTATTGAAAGACAAACCACCCTGCTCATTCAAGAAGAAACGGATAACCTGTACTGCCCTGTATCTATTACAGACATTGATTACATAGTTAGAACCCTTCCAGCAAAGAAAACTGCAGCCCTAGATGGCTTAGCTAGTGAATCCTACCACAAATTTAAGGAATAGTACCAATTCTACTCAAATTATTCCAGAAAATACAAGAGGAGGGAACAATTCCTAACCCTTTTTATGAGGTCTGTATTACCCTAATACCAAAACAAGGGCATTTAATTAAAAAGGAAATTATAGGGTATTTTTAAATGGTCATCATTTCGTACAAGGTGACATGACAAGTAATATACAAGAGATTCTAGGATAGAATATTTATCCAATAATCTAAGTAGAAATATGAGTGTGTGTAATAGTGTATACACACAGAAAGATGTACAAAGTGGGAATTTCATATAATATTTACTTTATACTTTCCTCTGTATTGTATGAATTTCTGATGATGAACGTGAATCATTTTATAATGAGAATAAAATTTATCTTCATTTTGAAAATGTAATACACGTTCCCTTGCCAAGGGTCTGAAAGATATAAAGATCAAAGCCGAGGTCAAATGACTAAAGTGACAAAATGAGACACCGCTACTCCCCTAGTCACTGGTCTCAAATCAACTCTCGGCTGTCAGTACCTGGGGGTAAAAACAGACAGTTCTCCAGACCACTACGCCTTTCCTCCACACCAACCTAGTTCCCCGCCAGTCACCAAGTTCAAGTGCCCAGACCGATCCATGGTGGTGTGAGGAAACTTCACGATAATAAGTTAATGACATGATAATAAGGGGTGATGTTGACCAAAAGCCTTGGCCTAGCACAAGTTCAGAGCAGTTCCCCTTTTGGTTGGGAGGCTCTTCCCTGGGACACCTTTAGGCTCTGTCTTAGTTTTCTCTGCTCCCTGGATTTCTGGAGCAACATAAATCTCTTCCTGCCTGAGCTCTGGGTCCAACTTCAATTTAAAGCTTCCCTCCCTGGTCCTCTTGCACCAGCTGGGCAGGAAGACTGCTGAGCTCTGTCCCCAGGGCTCTGCTGCCTGCCCTTTTTCTGGCTTCAGGCACTTGTTTTCTTCAACATCCATCTCATACCTTGAATCCTAATTTCCCAAGCCTATCTAACCTGGCCATTGCTGATGGGCGGCTCTCCTAACCCTCATCCTGGGTTTGTCCTCGTCCTCTTCAATCTCTAAACCACAGATGGAAAAGCAGGGAGCTGAAGCAGAATCCAATTCACAGATGTGTTTTATGTAGCTACACAGCATGTTCAATTTTATTTAGGTCCTGACATGAAAAACCAGGATATTTAGATTGAACCCCTTGCATACTGTTGGTGGGAATGTAAAGTGGCGTTGTCACAGTTTTAACAGTATGGCAGTTCCTCAAAAAATTAAAAACAGAGTTACCAGATGATCCAGCAATTTCACTTCTGGGTACACACCCAAAAGAACTGAAAGCAGGGACTCGAAGAGATATTTGTCCGACCTCATTCAGAGCTGCATTAGTCACAATCGCTAAAGGTAGGAGCAATCCAAGTATCCGCCGACAGACGAATGCATAAGCGAAACGAGGTAAATGCATACAGTAGAGTATTGCTCAGCCTTAGAAAGGAAGGAAATTGTTGGTGTGCACTACAACATGGACGAACCTGCAGAAAACTAAGTTCTAAGTTGCTAAGTTAAACAAGCCAGTCACAAAGGGATAAACACTGTATGATTCCACTTGCATGAGATAGTTAGAGTCGTCAAAATCATAGACAGAAAGTAGAATGGTGGTTGCCCAGGGCTGGGGGATGGAGGAATGGGGAGTCAGGGTTTAACGGGTACAGAGTTTCAGATTTGCAAGACGAACATTTCTGGAGACTGGTGACAAAAGAAAGTGAACGTACTTAATGCCACTGACCTAACCACCTAACCTCATTCTTTTATCTGTTTGGCTTCTTTAGTCATGTGAGTTTGTGGGTTTTGCCCTAAACCCAGAGCATTACCTTCTGCAGTACAGCCCTCCAATGTCAGCATCCAGCTAGGCAAGCTGAGGGTCTTCTCTTGGGTGGAAGGGCCAACACCTTCACCCCTCAGCAACTGATGATGAACACCAGCATGATTAAGACCATCCCTAAAAAGCTCTACGCCAAACCTTGTCCCAAACACACTCTGCCTTCCCTCCTTTCACGCATCCACGAAGCCTTCTCTATGGATTCTAATCTGAGAGAGGCTCTTCCTTCTCTCGTGCTCTGCGGCACGCAGCATCTGCAATGCTAGTTACCGTGTATGCCTACATCCCCTCTACCCAGTTACACGCCAAGCCCCTGACTTACTCAACAAATATAAAGCAGCCACCCTGGGCCAAACATCATTCTAGGTACTGGGGACAAAGTGATGTACCAGAAAGACGAGATCCCTGCCATGGTGGAGCTTACTTTCCAGGAGGCAAATTAAGTAAATAAGTAAAACATTTCAGATATTAATAAACATTGTGGGGAAAAGGTGAAGCAGGGAGACAGGGAGTGACTGTGTGGGGTGGAGGCTACTTTGTAGACAGTGGTCAACGAGCACTCTTTGAAGAAGTATACTGAGCTGAGATCTGAATCATGAGACGGAACCAGCCATGAGGAGACCGTGGGAAAGAGCACTGAAGCCAATGGGAAGAGCAAGTTCAAAGACCTATTTTCAGGAATAGAAATAGCAAGTGTGGCTGAAGCATAGGAAGTGAGAAAACACAGCAGTACAAGATAAGAACAAGCATTATGAAGAGGTTTAGCTCTTGCAATGACTTATTAGAGGCAGATCAACAGTTTATACCTTCTAATATTTTCAGGGCAAGCACTAAATAAAGATTTGAGTACCATCACCATTTGCATGTTTGAAAATACCTACAGCTGCCCGGCTGGTGTAGCTCAGTGGATTGAGCGCGGGCTGGGAACCAGAGGGTCCCGGTTCGATCCCAGTCGGGGCACATGCCTGGGTTGCAGGCCAGGTCCCCAGTGAGGGCCATGTGAGAGGCAAGTATACATTGTTGTTTCTCCCTCTCTTTCTCCTCTCTCTAAAAATAAATAAGTAAAATTTAAAAAAAAAAAAGAAAATACCCACAGCTACTTTTGATCCCAATCATCTCCTTTTCACTGGTTGACTTTTCACTCCTTCCACACTTCTTCAGCACAGTGATCTGGCACAGGGACTGCTCACCCCTTTAATGAAGGCAGGTTTTTCCTTTATGCCAAAGTTCCAGACCATGATATCTCCCCCTTTGGAACCCACAGCCAGGGTGCTGGGGTTAGTTGGGTGCCATGCCATGGATGTGGCCCTCCTGTCAAAGGGGGCAGCCTTTTGGAATATTCGGTAAGAAGCCAGAGAGTTCAAAAAGGACTGCTGGAGATCCTGACAATGAGAGAAAAGAATTAAGTTGAATTAAAACCCAAGTCCTAGGTAAATTGCCAATCTCTGCCTCCTCCATAGATGAGCCCTAGAGCCAAGTCCTCCCACCAAAGGAAAACAAACTGCCTGTCTCTGTGCATGAAAATATTTGCAATGTGCATGAAATAATCTTGGAAAGCAAGAGGGCAGAGCACATTCCAGCTGGGACCTTTACAGCCTAAGACTTCTACCTGGCTGAGTGCCCAGTAGACCAGACCCCAAAGTGGGTAGTGATCTGACCACTCTGAAAACCCGGTGAACCACCTCAGCATCTCATTTTGGGGCATCCAGCTGTGAAAAAAAGCACCATGCAAACCCTTAAGCACTTCGGGCAGGAAACGCCTCACCTGCTGTAGTGATGGCCAAGCAGTTCTGCCCAGCTGACGGTGATGGAGGGCCCTGACGATGCTCCTGCATCGTGGAGGGACCTGCAGGCTAACCAACTCCTTCCGGAGGCAGCCGGAGTCAGATCTTCTGCTAGAACCTGCCAAGTAGAACAGATATGTATTTTCTTCTCCAATTTCACGCAGGAAAGTTTTTCTGCTGAAATCCCAGAAAGCCTTGTTGTTTCATTCAGCAGAGCCAATCTCTCCCATCACCTCCCAAGGCCTTTCTACGGTCTGCTCAGTCTCATTCAGCACAAGAAATAAAGTGAGCAGGGATTCAGTCTCTGCCCCCAAATAGGAATTCTTAAGTGAAACTAAATATGCTCTTTGCAGGGTTCCTGAGCACTGAGCCGAAAAAACACACAGGAATAAAGTGTATGCAGAACTCTTGTCAGTTTGGGTTGGAAAACTCATGATAAGGTTGGGTGACAATTTTAAAATCACATATGATGTACAGTGACACACACACACACAAATACGTGTATAGTATAGAAGTGACTGTTTGGGGGGAAAAGTACCTCTGAGTCCTGTATTAAAATAATGTAGAGGGGACAGTGGTTGGCCCGAAGACCAATCTGTTCTCCTGAAAACCAGCAGGACCAGAGCGTCTGACATGGCTCCAAAGAGACGAGGCTACTTTGGGCCGGGGGTGGGGGGGCACTGAGACTAGGAATCCAGCCACTCCGGATTACCAAGGTGTATTTGAGGATCTGGTTTCTATGAATCCAGACTCTTGGAAACTCTTTCTTCTGCGGGGGAGGGGGAGACAAACACACACTTCGTCCGACTACCCCTTTCCAGTTTTCTGAGTTCTCCTTACAGCCCTAGGTTCGATCCCCACTAAACCCCGGAGAATGTGTTTTCTAAGGAAGGAAGGACGGTGAGGGCTCTCACGACTGAAACTGAGGACCTGCAGCTACACACACGCCGCCAGACGGCGTAGGCTTATTTTAAGCGGTCCTCTGTGCATGACAATCTGGCACGAACAAGGAATTTGAAGTCTGTTGTGTCTTACGTAATGGAACTCATCTGCCTCCTCCTGCCACCGGACGGAGGCTAAGCCCCAATTCTACGACGTCAAGGGACCTGCAGACAACATGCACAGCCTGAGGCCCCTGAAACTTTGAACAGCCTCAGGAGTTAGGAAGCACCCATCCCCCACTCCAGCCTCCTGCGTGAGAACCCCAAATGACGGAATTATTAAAGCAGCAGGCGTAGGCAATACCGGGGCCCTTCACACAGAGCTTCTTGGCCTCGTGCTCCAGCTCCCCGGGTCTTCTGCTCCTCTTGCTCCTGGCGTGCAAAGCCACTTCAGAGGTCTTCCGGGCTTCTGGGCGTTTCTTGGGAGCCATCGCGTCCTCCGCGCAAAGAGGTACTATACCGTGTGCCGAGATTATGGAGGGAAGATAGGGAAGCCTCTGGGGAGAAAAAGGGCGGGGTCCAGGGAACTGGTCCGACTTCCCGCCAAACAAGCCGACTTCCTGCCAAACAGGCTCCCGGCGTCCAGACTAGTCTTTAGTTCCTGCTCCGCCCGTCTCTGAGACGCCCGGGGAAGGGCGGGGCGCGCGCGCGGGGAGATGGGAAGTGCGTGAGCGGAAGGCTCTTGGGCCTCCTAGAGAAACCGGATACAGCCTGCCCTTCGTGCTGGCTCTGATCTAGTCCAGTCAGCCGACTTGCCAGAAATAAAGATGGCCGCCAGCGCTAGGCCACCCAACTCGAAGCCTCTTCATACGCGACGCTGCCAGGCCTCTGAGGGGCCGAAGACCATATACCAATCAAAGAGTCAGCTCCGCCTTCTCTGTCTTTTCATTGGTGATCACGCGCGCTTGGGCTTTGGCATTGGCTGACCCGTACGTAAGAAAGGTGGCTTTGTAGATAGCTAGAGACTTCCGCGCGATGGAAACTAGCTTTTCCCGCTCGCAAAGTTTGAGATCCCTGTCGAGTATTTTTATCCCTCCAGCTCAGTAGAATCTCAGCTTCTCTGAAGGTGGTTGAAATTCGCCACTTTCCCAGAACCTCCTGGGTGTCCGCCTGGGGCAGTGATGCGCTGGGGGGCCTGCGGGCCAACCCGACTTAGAATTCTTATACCGTGACTTCAGCCAAACGCCAGGGCAGTGAGCCTCCGAGGTGAGGCTGCGCTGTTCCACCGGCCCGAGAGGAGACAGTTCGGATGCACCCACTTTCTGCGATGAGCCAGGCTGGAGCTGTGGTTAGTCGGGGACTGTCGGGCCTTTCCTCACCCCCCTCCCCCAACTAAGTTTTGGTAGGGTGAGAGGAGACAAAAATGCATTAACGGTAGAGCCGGCACTCAGAGACAGGGAGGGATGAAAGCCATCTCAAAATATTATTCTTGGAAACAAATGAATGCTCCAGAGGAAAAATTCGAAAGTGCTCTTTTGATGGAAAGATCAGCTCAGAGTGTTATAAATGGCAACCACCTAGGGGACAAGCCGGTGGCGTCTCCCCTGCTGGTTTGTAGCTGTGTTTTCAGAGCTGTGTTACAAAAGCAAGTCGTCCCTCGTAAATCGGACCAGCCATTAGTTTCACCTTGGCGGGAAGCTCATGTCTGGGGGATACCGAAATGTAAGAAATGACTGGGCCCCTGGTTTACAACGTTTGAGAAGGGAAGAAAAAAACTGGCGAAACAAGTCGAACAATTCAGGATAGAACGCAGTTTGGTACTAAATTGTGGCACGGAAACAGAGACTTTTTAGATGCAATCAGAAAAGAATCAAATGGAGAAAGAAGTACTTAGGAAAGACTCACAGGAAAATTGGAATTTCACGGAGTTGGCTGGGGGAGGGAGAAGAGCATCCTAGGGGGAGAAACAGCTTAATAAAAGTTCGGAATGGACGTGGGTTACAAGAAAGAGCAAAGCAGCCCCTGGCATCTGGGAGCTGGCCTGGTACTATTAGGCAGGCCGTGGTGTTCTGTGGAAATGAACAATTTCCCAAAACCAGACAAGGTCACTTTGTGACTGTGGTAGATCACACAAACACATGTTCACTCCTGTCTGAGCACAGGCAATAGTATGAACATTGGCCAAACCACAAAAGGCCAAACATCTCCGTATTATTTTGGTTGATAGGAATGACCGCAGCTTCTTTGACAATCACAGCTTTAGCTTTGCTTCATTCCTCCCACTTAATAGGGTTTATTGATATACAATCATAGAATTTCCCCCATTTCCTGACAGCTTCCAATCCAGAATAAAGCCTCAGCCCTGGCTGGTGTGGCTTAGTAGATTGAGCACTGGGCTGCGAACCAAAGGGTTGCTTGTTTGATTCCCAGTCAAGGCACAGGCCTGGGTTGCCGGCCAGGTCCCCAGTAGGGCACGTGCGAGAGACAACCACACACTGATGTTTCTCTCCCTTTCGTTCTCCCTTCCCCTCTCTCTTAAAGTAAATAAATAAAATCTTTTTTTTAAAAAGCCCCACTTCTTTGAACGCTTGCTTATCCAAATCATCCAACACAAGCCAACCCTATAAATTCTTTCTAACACCTTAAAGAGATGTCTCACCATTCCCCAAGGTGTGCACCCTCCGTTGCAATGAGCGGCAAACCCTAAGTCCAGCTATGTGCCGGAGTGTCCCTGGTGGTGTCTGGCTTGGGAGCACTGGCATTTATGAGTAGATTAGGAGACAGCCTGGAGAGGAAGAGGAGAAAGCTGATCACGTTGAGAATCTGTGCAGAGTAAGAAAGTCCAAATGAAGGGGGTGGTTGAATGGCAGGCAGAAGAATTCAAAGGTCATTCATTCTACTGACATTTATCATAAACCTATTCTGTTCTGGCACTATTTCAAAAAGAATGAAATGAAAAATGCTCTTTGCCCCCATAGAGTGTCCCTTTTTGTAGACAACTAAATCTATGACTTTTTTTTTAAGATTTTATTTATTTATTTTAGAGAGGGGGAAGGGAGGGAGAAAGGAGAGAAACATTGGAGAGAAACCAATCTGCTTCCTCTCGAGCGCTGGCCAGGACCAAACCTGCAACCTAAGCAGGTGCCCTGACTGAGAATCAAAACTGCAACCTTTCGCTTTGCAGGATGACGCCCAGACAACTGAGCCACACTGGTTAGAGCTAAGTCTACAACTTTTAATGGTGAACAGCACCAGACATTGGACCTCAGCCCTTTCATTTTGACTAAGAAAGAATTCAGAGCCAAGCAAAAGTTTATCTACAAAGTCACAGAGGTAGGAGAAGTGAGCCATGGGAGAAGTGAGACAGCTGGGCTGTGTGGGCTCAGGAAGCAAGTTACAGAGGGAAGAGAAGAGCCCTTGGAGCTTAAGAAAAATAAAGGCAAAGAACACGCATCTGGTGGAAGGAGAGAAGGAAAGTTTCGGACAATGCTCCAGAGAGAGCGCTCTGGGGAAAGGAGGGGGTGGGGAAATGTGTGGGTTGCTCAGAGAGCTACAGCCCTTTGCCCTTTGCCCTTTGCCTTGAGAGTTTTCTATGCTTTCCAAAGGTGGGGATTTCATGGTGGTCTCAGGAGGATCTCCATAGAAAATTCATCAGCTTTCCAGGTGTGTCCCCGCCAGGGTCATGGTCTCCACTGATGGGTTGGTGCCAGGGCAGGGGATCATTGATGTCAGCCATGGCATCACCTGGCCTTGCTGCTTTTCTGGACCTGGAGCTGAAAGGCAGCTGAGGCCTAGACGTTATCTCTAGTTTGACCAGAACTCCTGAGGGCTTCCTGCTTAAGGGGAGTGGTTGTGCAAGGGCTGGGATGGGAGTCCTATGAGGCTATTTTTCGGTCCCCTAGTTCCTCCTCTAAGGGGGGTCTACTGCATAACTAACGACATGCCAGGAGAGGAAAGGTCACCCTGGGGGCGAGGTCCCACCTGAGCACCTGGGGCTTTCTGCCCAGGTGACCTTCTATACCTGGCCTGTAATTCCTACTCTGCTCATGCCTGTCCCACTGTTCACTGTACCTCACAACTACCGCTGAGTGTGATAAGCTTAGTGGAAGAGGGCGCTTTGGGTTCTGGTGGGATGGAGGGTGGGGGCCAGAGGAAAAAGACACTCTGAACTCAGCTTGGAGTGGAATAAAGAAGGGACAGTGTCAAGGAAGTCTTCCCAGAGAAGGCGACACTTAAACTGAACCTTGAGAGACTGGGGGAGAGCAGAGGAGAGTCAGGAATGGAAAGGCAGGGAGGCAGTAGTTAGCCACAATGGATTCATGAGCGAAGGAAATGCCCTCTTAATGCCGACACTCCCAGAGTCTGCTTTTAGGATCGGGGAGTTTTCCCTCGTGGGTCACACAAACCACACGTGGCCAGCGGCAACCTGCCTCACCTGCCAGGAAAGCACTTTGTTTCAGGTTGTACTTTGGGGCATTCTTACCCTGGCTTTTGCTTTGTTTTGCAGCAAAATAACTGCCCGGGGAGATGATGTCATCCATTTCCATCTGCGGCACGCTCAGGTGCAGGGTGGATAAAAGCATTTAATACTTTTTTTTTTCCCAAAATTCATATAATGACTTATTAAGAATTCCAATCAGAATACCAAGAAAATGTTTACATGCTAGATAAGAGGATCTCAATATTTCCTTTGAAAAATAAATGTACAATAATTGCCCCCAAAAGTTTTAAAACAAAAATGGTGAGGGAGCTTACCCTTCCATGTATTAAAACTAATTTTATAGCCAGTATAAACTCTATAGAATTGGCACAGGAACAGACAAATAGATCAATGAAAAGAGAAAAGAGAACCCAGAGCAGATCCAAGGGTATATGAGAACTTACTATATGATAAAGGAAGCATACCAATTCCAAGGGGGGAAATGAGTTATTTCATATATAATGTTGGCATAACTGGAAAGTATCTGGAAAAAATTTAAAAGCCTGTTCCCCATAGCATATTACAAAATAAATTCCAAGAGAGATTGAGTTTTAACATCAATGATAAGTAATAAGAGTTTAAGAAAATGTTGGAAGAAAATGTTTGCTTAAACTAAAGGTCTCAGGCAAAACAAAAATCTCAGAGGTCAAAAGAAAGAAAGAATAAGAGATTTGACTACAAAACATTTTTTGCCATGTTGTCATGGTGTGATGTATGGTGACAAAAGGCACCACAAGTCAAAAATGATCGAGTCGGGGGGAGGAGAATGGAGAAAATGAAGACAATTGTAATTGAACAACAATAAAGGAATTAAAAAAAATTATTTAATTGTTGTTCACTTACAGTTGTCTGCATTTACCCCCACCCCCAACCCCAGGCAAGCCCACCTCCCTCCCTTGCTTCCCCCCTCCCCCTTGGTTTTGTCCATGTGTCCTTTATAGCAGTTCCTGAATACCCTTGTCCCCCTTCTCCCCTTCCCCCTCCCCTCTGGTTACTGCCAGATTGTTCTAAATTTCAATGTCTCTGGTTATAATTTGTTTCTCTGGTT
Source organism: Micronycteris hirsuta (assembly GCA_004026765.1). Taxonomy (NCBI): domain Eukaryota; kingdom Metazoa; phylum Chordata; class Mammalia; order Chiroptera; family Phyllostomidae; genus Micronycteris; species Micronycteris hirsuta. Next base: position 64,700 of record PVJI01009573.1, read on the forward strand.
GTATTTTGCTTGCTTACCTCACAAGCGTCTTGGCTGTGGCTGATCTGAGTTCCCCG
>PVJI01009574.1:0-64846 GCA_004026765.1 Micronycteris hirsuta
GGAAGTATTTTCAGAGGTTTCTACTTTACCTTATCCACAGTGATAGTTTTTACTCCCAATGTCTTTTGTGCTAGTCATGTACTCTAAGAAACAGAAAACAAGAAGGCATTAAATATGCAAGAGATGTATTGGAGTAAACATTGTGAAGAAAAACAGAGGGGAAGCAGAGGAGTAGGGAAAAGCCATCAGATCCAGATGCAGCTCTGTCCATGACGAAGGGGAGAGGGAGAGAAAGAGTGATGGATAGGCAGATCATCAAACTGAAGAGCAGTTCTCAGAAATTTCTGCTAAACAGATGAGGAGTATTTGAGCCAAGGTCATTGCCACATGCAGTCCCCAAGAGCAGCCCATGGGAAACACAGGCTCATCATGTCGTGGTGGATCCAGAGTGTAGCGTCTGGGATTATCTGTCATTAAGCTCCACCTAGCAGGGGTTCCAAGTGGTATGTTTTTACACTACTGCACTTACTCTTTCCAGCAGAATATTTTCAATTAAAACAAAAACAAAAACAAAAAAAAAAAAAAACCACCAAAACTTCAAGCTAAATCTAAGATGCTATAAAAAATAAGGTTTTGGAGTAAGAATGAAGAAAAATTTTACTTTGTAAGACTTCTAAAAGATGTAAGGTGTTTCTCACAAACCCTTTAAGCATATGACATTCTCTCAGACATGCTCTAGTAAGCAACTGGTGTTTTAAGATTCTTACAGTGTTGTCTTCTAGCTGTTTTAAGGGACCCCCAAGAGAGAGAAAATCTTGTAGGTGTGGCTTTTGTCTAATAGAAATAATGAGAAATTATCACATAAGAAACAAAGTTTTCCCCTGGCTGGTGCGGCTCAGTGAATTGAGTGCTGTCCTGTGAACCAAAGGGTTCCTGGTTTGATTCCTAGTGAGGTCACATGCCTGAGTTGTGGGCCAGGTCCCCAGTAGGGGGTGCTCGAGAGGCAACCACACATTGATGTTTCTCTTCCTCTCTACCTCTTTCCCTTCCTCTCTCTAAAAATAAATAAATATTTTTTAAAAAGAGTTCCTGTTTAAAAAAAAGAAAGAAATAAAGTTTTAAGTTATTATACCAGTTTGTACTGAAAGAGACAGAGACAGTACAAAATGAAATAAAGGCTTTGGTCTCTCTGTTTTTTTAAAGCAGGGATCAGAATGAAACAGCTACTCAGCTGCAGTCATGGACTACCTTTTGCAGTAAAATGAGGATGACACACAGGATAGAATAAAGGCCTAGAGAATTCCAAGATTAGGAGCAAGGGAATGGAAATAGACTCTAACCTAGAAACTGTCAACTTGTGGTGACTGGATTTCAGAAATGTTATGGGACTTCCTGCTCCTCTGCTTCTCCCTGCCCTGCCTCTATGTTTGAGCAGAAGTGCCAGTGCAGTAATACTATGTCTATCCCACCATCATGCTTTGCATACATGAGATGAGATAACAAGACTCTTTAGTTCACCAGTCTTTATGTTGAGAGAAACTATATGGAAGGACTGTGCTATAGGGATTATACTAAGCAGCCTCATTCATACCTGGACTATATTCTGATGAGAGAGCCTTGGATTTGGAATTTAAACTAATTTCATTAAAAGGTTGAGACATTTCTGGACTTTCAGGAGAGCCCAACTCTATTTTGCACATTGTGTTCAGATAGAATAACTTATATGACTCTCCTCTCATGATAGATGGTTCTATGTCCCCTTACCATGAATACGGGTGAAGTTTTCATTAGCTTCAACTAATACAGCCCAGTACAAGAGATCCCATGTGACTGGAGCTAGTTTATAAAAACCCATGTAGCTTCTTTTGGATTCACTTGGAATGCTCACTCTCATGACATTCTATCTTAGAACCCAGCCAATGTATTGCAAGAATATCAAGTCACTTGGAAGGCCTCAGGTAGGTGCTCCAGATGACAGATCCAGCTATGCCTGTCCTTGAGCCATTTTATCCTTGGAACACACACACACACACACACACAAAAGCATAAAAAGAAAACTCAAAATGATTCAATTCCTCTGTTCTTCAGATATTCCCAGGTGAACCTCAGAAACTATGAAGCAGGAAGTTGGTCACTAGTATGTCTTGTCTTAATTAATTTCTGGCCTATAGAATCCTTGTGAATAGTAAAATGGTGGTGTTTCCTCTCCAAGTTTTGAGTGGTTTGTTTTACATCAACAGCAACTAGAATGTCATCCAATATCCCTTGTTTAAAAAAGCTAAAAGCAAAACAAGTTAAATTCAAAATAAACCTGTAATTTAAACATCTGTTCCATATTTTAAATCAGTTATATTTTCCCCAAATATTTGAAACTCCAGTTGGTATTAGGACTGTAGAGCTCCCAAATCACATCTTTTGATACGCTATAATCTTGGTTTTGGAATTGGAAAGAGACACCTAAAATAACCAGAAGATTTTAATGCAAAAATCTTCTATTTTTTCAAATAAAAACAATATTTAATAATTAATATTGAGACATTATTAAAAATTATTGACCTGTCACTATTTTATTCTTAGTAAAAGGTAAAATAATACTTACATTGGTAGAACACATTTAGAAATGTAAATATCCACTAAATATTTTTGAAGTCTAATAAACAGAAAAGCAAAAGTCGGTACATGAAAAACATGTATCTACTCATAGAAGTAGAGGTGTTTATGCACGGAGTCAACAGAAAGAGAGTAGTGGGTGGGAGATGAGAAAGTATATAAACTATGAAAATAGAGTAATTTGCATGTTTCTATGGACCATATTTTCCTAACATTACAGTATGTGAGGCTACAGAGCCATGTGTTTTCACATCAATTAAAATTTAGTTATTTTCACTCTACTACATTTTTTTTCTTTTGAGTAGCAATATTTCCAGAGCTTAATGTGCGATTTAGGTTCTCAGAAGGGCCTTTGACAGCCTGTGGTGATAGACCAGGCCTTCATTCGGGGAAATCTTACTGACAGCAGAAAGCAGAACATTGCGTTTTGTACCCTTAAGATAATATAATTGCTGGGATTCAATTGCTCTTTTGTCTTATGGTGGCAATCAATCAGCAATTGACAAGTCTAATTAGAAGCCTTGGTATGTGTAACATGATAGCACTTTCTAACAACATCCTAGCATAAAACATCTTTTTAGCAATCCTATAATAAAAAAATAATAATATTTTATAGATAATTCAGTTTACACCACTGCTGTTATTGTTTGTATATATGGGAAGATTTTATTGGGGTCAAATAATACCACCTTTGGATGTATAAATACATTGCTCTAATTGTTTTATGGTGTCTCCTAAGGCCTCAGCATTTCAGCACTAAAGGTTTAATGATTTTTCAAATTGGCAAAGATAGATTACTGTGTGTGTATATGATTTTTATTAGATCATGGTGTATTTCAGGTGCACAGATTTATGTTTTGATAAAAAGTTACCCCTCCTTCCCAACAGAAGTAGTTCATATTGACATAGAGTAATCTGAAGAGAAATGACATCTGTTAAAAAAATATGGTGTTTGGTTACATAGTCAAAATAAAATATCATATTTTTTAGAGCCTGAAAATATCTAGAAAAATCAATGCTTATTTCTTTCTTATAATATGACATGTGTTTAGAAGACTGAACAGATTTTTTCACTTTAAAATATCTTTATAGTGTTAAACTTTAAACTGGATAATTAAAACCATATATTTGTCTTTTAGCGTTTCAGTTAGGATCTGTTCATCTTGAACTTGTGCAACTTTGCATGTGGAAGCAGAAAGTGAAATTAGAGGAAGTACTAAACCATTCTTTTTGTTCTTTGGTAAAATGATACAATAACATACAAAGTGCTTTTCTTCACTTTTCTGATACTTCCTTTAGAAAATGAGGCTTTCCATCATGCAGAAAGTGATAAAGTACTGAGAAGGCATAACATTCTTTCTTGAAGTCTGTGGATTGTATCAAAGACATGGATTTTCATTAGATGCCAAAAGAAAACAGTCTAAAAAATACAATTATAGTTTTGCTCTGAGTAACCCATTACAGTAATTTGAATTTAAATGCCCCCCTTAGACATTTTGTAAGTTAGTGAACGCATATTTTCAAAACTGAATTCAAAGCTGAAAGTCAAGCACAACATGTGGAAAACACCAAAGTAGTCTTTAGCAATGTAAGGATGAAAAGGGGACCAGGGATCCATTTGAAACACCAGCTTCAATGAACAAGATGTGAAGCACCACAGAACAGATACATCTTGGCAATTCATTTTTTGAAGATCCTTTTTTGCATGTCACGTGAAGTGCTGATCATTTTCCGTGTTTTATAACACCACAATGTTCTCTTTGAAACTGTCACTTCGGGCCCATTGCAGTGCATCCAAACTCAGCAGCAATACCCTGCTTCTGATGACTTCGTCTCAGTTCTCACTCACTACATGGTAACTTCTAAATTCAAACTAAAAGTGCTATCTGAATATGATATTTGATCAGTCTAAAAGCATGGTAAAAGAAAGAATGTTAAGAGAAAGGTGTGTGTTTTGCTTAAGAAAAATGCGTAGAAAATATTCCTGAAAATAGCTCTCAGGACTGGCAAGGCAATCAAAATGGAAATTAATCTATAAAATAAATTTATAAAATGCATTTATAAAATCACTCCAACATATTTCTGAAGAAAAATATCTAGAATTTATAATCCCTCAATTTTCTCCATCACAATATTCTGTGGATTGTGTCCTTTTTTCTATTTAGTACCATTTTGCATTTACTCATATATCAAAATGCTGTTTCTAAACATGCAAGTGAATTCCACAAAATCTTTGTTTTTTGATCTCTGTCACTGCCCAGAGATCCTCTACAACCTCGATTTATACACAAAATGGGGCTCCACAGCACCACTCTATTTAGGACATTTACCTAGTGTGAAACAATAAACCATTGAAAAACACTGTCATCCTTGCAGATTATTTAGTTTGGATCGTGGGTGTGCCATCGCGTAAAGTAGTTTCTAATGGGAGATGAGCACGTGGGGGGAGATACTTGGTAGGTGAGTAATGGAGAACCGTGTTGTGGAGACAGCATTCGTTTCAAGTGTTTGTGTTCTCCCTAAGCCGGGGCGGGGCGGGGCGGGGTAGGCGGCGTCTAACAGGCTTCCTCTGATGCAATTCACAAGCAAGAACAATTGATAAGAATGCTCAATTTAAAAAGATCATTCACTTCCAATCTTGAAATTCTTTTTTTCTGGTTATTGATGTAGTGACAACTTAGAACAGATGAAACCATAAAGTCTTTGAGCGATAAAAGAAATACATATTGATCTATGCTGAGATGATGCAGAAAGACTTTACACTTAAAATATTGACTTTTGATTAATTACAGTCAGAAACTAAAAATATTATTGGTATGGATACTGATGTAAAACAATAACCAGAAATAATTTGTACTTGCAAGGAGAGGTCAGGATGAAAAGAGAAGGGACATTTTTAGACTGGGATTGGGACAGAGATAACCGTGGTCATGCCTTGCTTTAGAAATATTTTTAAAAGATAGTGGGCTGCTCTGGCAGGATCGAGCAAAAAAAGAAAAGAACTAACGGGCATGTGCAATAGTGGTGATTTCAGGGAGGAGGGAGGTGGCTGGAGTTGGAAGAAAGTATAAGGGGTAATGGAAAAAATAAAATTAAAAAATAAACTATATATATTTTAATAAGACGGTAGGGATTAACTTGAGATCCATGGTATAACTGTAGCTATAGATTATTGGAATCTGCCACTGATATTTTTTTCATAAGCTCTTTATTTGTTAAAGCAATTTTATATCTTCTCAATAATAGCTTACTTAGCTTTATATGGTCTTGAGTATTTAAAGAAAAAGTAAACTTTAGGAATTTTAGGGAATGCTTCCAGAATTAAAAGGATTTCCTCAGCATTCCCATTAGTCACCTTCTCCCATCACCTTGTTAGGGGTTTCCGTCCTTACATGAGCTTCAACTGCATCATTGTTATTATTTTTACATGCTGTAATCGGTCTTCATTGACTAACCTCCCAAAAAAGACTAGGCACAGGAAAGATTTGTTTAAAAATACCATGTTGTAATTTAGTTGTGTGAGAAGATAATTATTTACTGGAGATGTTCGTGAATGTTCTATCCATCTGCTTCCTACCAGCTGCTTAATTTTCTTCTCCTCTATTTTGTAACTCAGCTTGCTCTTTCCACCTGAATTCCACAGTGCAAAGGCTTATTTTAAAAGAAATTTTTAGATTTAAATTCTCAAGTGAACCTCATAAAAACCTGAATTTTTATATGTATTTGATCATGGAGGGAGTGATGTGAATGAGATCATGCTGCTAATTATGCCAGAGAAGAGATTAAACACAGTTTTGTGATTCCTAGACTATATATTAATAGTAATATATATACACATATATAGGCAAACATACATTGCATGGGACCGCATATATTCATAAGTTCTTTATTTGTTAGTGCAACTTCACAACTTTTCAATAATATTTTACTTGACTTTATAAGGTCCCGAGTTTAAAGGAAAAATAAACTTGATGTATACATATGATATTGGTTAAGTTAATTATATATAATAACATTGCACATATAAAATATCTATATATAAGGCATAGTGCTATCTATATTCTGCTGAGTTTAATTCTTGCAAGTGACCATTGCATACTGTGAAGCGCTAGTAAGGCGAGAAACAAAAGTTTCTAGAGACTATGAGATCTAGTGCCATTTCCTAACTTATCTTGACCTTCAGTACTTTACAATTTTAGCTATAGAATATTTTTTAAAAATTCTATAAATCTGTATCTGATTATGTCAAAAGCAAACTGAAAAATAATCAACAAAATTGAGCATGCATTTATTGCCTAAACTGTCATTTCAAAAAGTGGAGAAAAAAAAGTATAAGCTCCAAATTTTATTTCAGTATAGAGAGAAAACCTATTTGACCTAATAAGGCACATCACGGAGGATGAGTTCTAAGGAGTTTTAAACACACATAACCAGGGTTCTTCGAGGAAGAAAATATCTCCTTGGTTTAAGAGAATGGAAAGGAATTAGCTGTTCAAAATGATTTTTTCCCTATGTGCTTATAACACAGGGTGTTCTTATTATTTTGACATTTTTAAAAATCAGCTGACATGTTAAAATTCCCTATGTTTGTATACAGTAAGATTTCATCATTTAAAAAAATATTCGAAGATTGTCCATGTTCATTCTTTGTTGTGTCTTTATCTGGTTTGGGGCTTAGGATGATGCTAGCTTCATAAAAAGAGTCTTGGGAGTCTTTGGGAGTCTTTGATTTTCTTTGATTTTTTTTTAAGATTTTATTAATTTATTTTTAGAGAGAGGAGAAGGGAGAAAGAGCAATGTATGGTTGCTTCTCACATGACCCTCATTGGGGACCTGGCCTGCAACCCAGGCATGTGCCCCAACTGGGAATCAAACCGAGACCCTCTGGTTCCCAACCCACGCTCAATCCACTGAGCTACATCAGCCGGGGCTTGATTTTTTAATATAGTCTGTGAAGGATAGGGGTTAGCTCTTCCTTAAATGGTTTGTAAAATTCTCTTGTGAAACCATCCAGTGCAGGGCTTTTTCGTGCGGGGAGTTTTTTGATTACTGCTTCAATTTCATCAGCTCTTATCGGTCTGTTCAGGCTTTCTACTTCTTCTTCATTCAGTTTTGGAAGATTATATTTTTCTAGAAATTTGTCCATGCATCTGGGTTTTCAAAGCTGTTAGCATATATTTCTTCATAGTAATTTCTTACAGTCCTTTGTATTTCTGTGGTATCAGTTGTAATCTCTCCTCTTTCATTTCTGATTGTGTTTATTTGGATCCTCTCTTTCTTTCTTGATAAGTCTACTTGAAGGCTTGTCAATTTGTTTATCTTTTCAAAGAAACAGCTCCTGGATTTATTTATCGGAATTATTCTTTTAGTCTGTATATCGTTTAATTCCGATCTGATCTTGGTTATTTCCTTCCTTCTACTTGCTTTGGGTTGTCTTTGTTGTTGTTCCTCGAGTTCATGTAGGTGTAGGGTTAGGTTGTTTGTGTGAACTGTTTCTATCTTTTTTAGATAGGCCTGTATTGCTATGAACTTCCCTCTCAGGACTGCCTTCGCTGTATCCCATAAGTTTTGGATTGTTGCGAGTCCATTTTCATTTGTTTCTAGAAACTTTTTGATTTTTCCTTGATCTCATTCTTGACCATTCATTGTTTAATAGCATGCTATCCAATCTCCATGAGTTTGAATGCTTTTGAGTTTTTTCCTTGAGGTTTGTTTCTAGTTTCAGTCCTTTGTGGTCTGAGAAAATGCTTGATATAATTTCAATTTTCTTGAATTTGTTGAGGCTTGTTTTGTGTCCTATCACGTGGTCTGTCTTTGAAAATAATTCCATGTAGGGATGGGACCCACTGATTATTTAATCAGCAAATATTCACAGAGTTCCTACCCTGTGTCAGTTCTATGCACCAAGGCACACAGTGGGTGTGTGGGGGCTGGGGGGAGTGTGAGGGGAGTGTGAGAGTTGAAAAAAAAGAACAAAAATGTTCCATGTACTTTTGAAAAGAATGGGTATTTCGCTTCTTAGGGGTGAAAGTTCAATATATATATTAGTTAAGTACATTTGATCTAGGGCATTGTTCAATGCTGCAATATCCTTGTTGACATTGTGTTTGGAAGATCTATCCATTTTTGACAGTGGGGTGTTAAAGTTCCCTAACATAAGTAACTTTCTGTCTATATCTTTCTTGAAGTCTCCAAGACTTTCCTTATATTTTCTGGTGCTCCTATGTTGGTTGCATATATGTTTATAATGTTTATGTCTTTTTGATGGATTCTTCATTTGAGCATTATGAAGTGTCCTTCTGTATCTCTTTTTATAGACTTTGTTTTGAAGTCTATTTTGTCTGATATAAGTATTGCTACCCTGGCTTTTTTTTTTTTCCTGTCCATTTGCTTGGAATATTGTTTCCAGCCCTTCACTTTCAGTCTGTGTAGGTCTTTTGTTCTGAGATAGGTCTCTTGTAGGCAGCATATGTGTGGGTCATGTTTTCTTATCCATTCAGCTATTCTATGTCTTTTGATTGGAGCATTTAATTCATTTACATTGAAGGTTATTATTGATAGGTACTTAGAAAACTATAGGCCAATATCGCTGATGAACAGAGGTACTAAAATCTTCAACATAATATTGGCAAACCGCATCCAGCAATACATTAAAAAGATCATACACTGTGATCAAGTGGGATTCATCCCAGGGATGCAAGGATGGTACAATAGTCACAAATCAATAAATGTAATACATCACATAAACAAAATGAAAGACAAAAATCAAATGATCATATCAACAGATGTAGAATAAGCATTTGATAAGGTACAGCACCCATTTATGATAAAGTCACTCAGCAAAGTGAGAGTAGAGGAAGCATTCCTCAACATAATAAAACATTAGGTGTTTTAAAAGAAAACAGAGGAACCATTTACTGATAAATTTCTTCAACTGTTTGCAATTAAATAATTGATAATTTTTCATTGAAACTTTAGTTATTTATAGTAAGACTGGTAATTCTCTTAGAATCAAATCTTACTGAAGACCATGAAATACTATTTGGACTTGAAGTGTTTGGTGCATTCCAGTTTTCAATTATAAGTTGAAATCCTTGACTTAATGAGCAAATATGCTGAAGAAGAGTATATACCTTTTTGGAGAAATGTCAGAGAACTAAAGTTTCAAGATGCAATAAAACTAAAAGTAGAGGCTCTAATTACTTCATTTTCACCTGTTTAATTTAAAATGGGATGCACTTTTATTAGAAACTTATTTAATAAATTGATAATATAAGGAAAATAAATAAGGCATAATCCTTGATCTTTAGAAATTATGATCTAGTGGAATGTTATAGACCTAAATAATTACACTAATATATCAAGTATAAGACAGAATAATAGTGTGATGAGGAAGGTAAAAAATGCTGTCCTCAGAGAACTCAAAGGAGGGATAAATAATATCTATCTACTGAGGCTCCAGAAGACTGCATTAAAAAAAAGACATTTAATTCTTCCTATCCATGAACATAGTATGTGCTTTCACCTATTTGTATCTTCTTTGATTTCTTTCTTCAGTGTCTATAATTTTCTGAGTATAGGTTTTTATATCCTTGGTAAGATTTATTCCTAGATATTTTATTCTTTTGAAAGCAATTGTGAATGTGACCACTTACTTAATTTCCCTTTCTGAAAGCTTATTTTTAGCATACAAAAATGTAATTGATTTCTGGATATTAATTTTGTATCCTGCTACTTTACTGAATTTATTTATCAGTTCTAGTAGTTTATTGGTGGAATCTTTAAGGTTCTCTATGTATAATATCAGGTCATCTGCAAATAAAGACAGTTTTACTTCTTCCTTTCCAGTTGGGAGCATTTTAATTCTTCTTCCTGTCTGATTGTTGTGGCTAGGACTTCCAGTACTGTGTTGAACCAGAGAGGTGAAAGTGGACATCTTTGCCTCCTTCTCAATTTTAAGGGCAATATTTGTAGTTTTTGTCCCTTGAGTGTGATACTGGCAGTGGGTTTGTCTTATATGGCCTGTATTATAATTAGGTATGTTTCTCTATTCCCACTTTGCTGAGAGTTTTGACCATAAATGGGTGCAGGATTTTATCAAATACTTTTTCTGCATCTATTGGCATGATCACATGGTTTTTATCTTTTATTTTGTTTATATGGTGAATTACATTTATCGATTTGCAAGTATTGTACCAACCTTGCATTCCTGGAATAAATCCACTTGCTCATGGCATACATTCTATTTGATGTATTGATTTATTTGGTTTGCTAATACTTTGTTGAGAATTTTAGCATCTATGTTCATCAGGGATATTGGCAGCCAACATAACAATAGCCAACGGCCAACATAACAATAGCATCTGGTGTGAATGAATCAAAATTATACCTGCTTTTTGTCTGATTGGCAAAACACATACTTTTTGGCATGTCACAGAAATTTAGTAATTAGTTTATGTGTTCCATGAGATGAAAAAGTTTGAAAATTGCTGTGTGTTAGAGTCATTTTAACAAATGAGCTAACAGGGATGTGAAGAAGGTTGAGGCAAGAGGAGATTTTGAATAGTAAATATTTTTAATAAAATGGCAGCTGGGTACCTAGAATGAATCTCAGAGGGTGACTGACTGGTGGAATTAATATTAATAAGGCATAAATATGATTTATACACCCTTCCTTATATGAGCCTGGTCTTCACCTTTACACTGGTCAGCAAAAATATCATTGTATTTCAGAAAATTAAGTTTCTCATTACAAACTAATACACTGACACTTTGGTGTACCACAGATATAGTTATATATTTGATTAGCATGGATGACTTTTTGTCAGAGAGGATATGGTCTGATTATTTTCTGACTGTGCTAAACCACTGAGTTCTTGAACTTATTCAGGTGGGGACCAGGCTTGTATTTTAAAACAAAAGAGGTGGGCATATGTAAGTGTTCACATCTTATTAACAAGTTAGTATTTCAACCTTAAATAAATTGTTTTGTTCAAGGAAAGCTTGAGAAAATTCATCTATTCTAAGATGCTTGAGGGTTTTCAGAAAATAAATGCAGGAAGAAATACTATAAACCTCTTTATACTTTAGCTTCTCCAATCCACGCCAAGGGGATAACAACAATAGCTACCTTGTGTGGGAATGAGCAGTAAATCAGATAATGCATGAAAGCCCTGAAAACAGTGCCTGACACATAAAAGTAGTACAATTAGTGTTTTTATGATGATAACTGTGATGATGAATGAAAGTGACAATAGAAAGAAAGGTAGGACAATGAAAAGATTTAGTTTTCAAAAATACTAGGTCCTGCAAATAGAACATTAAAAAAATAAGTTATGTGATGGAAAAGTAAACATTTTATCTCATTTTCTGTTCTGGAAAATGATCTATCCAATCCAATTTTATTTTACTATTAAATGTGTATTAAGTTTTGCTTACTTGTTTATTTCCTATAGAATATTAATATCCACTGGAATGTGAAAGAATCCACACCACAGAAATAACAAAATGTATTCAAAATACAATTTTAGTAATATAAATATGAACACATCTTTACTGTGATGTTCATATTTAATATGATAAAGAAAACAATAGACATTTGAACTGACCACAATTTACTTGTTATTTGTAATCTGTGGAATATTAGATTAGGAATTGTGTATTTGAAAAATAACTGAATTGCATTTAAGTATTTTTATTACTTTGGCCAATTCTAACATGCAAATATTTTACAATAAAACTACTTTACAATAGCTTTCTGAGAAGAACGAGACCTAAAATATTCTGCAAAACTTCAAAAGCAGAGAGCCATCCATGAGAGAAATGCTTTGCTTTCCCCCTAAACTGAATGGGCTTCTCAGTAACTTGGTATTAAAAGCCAGTTCTCACTTTTCAATTTTTTCAATTTTATGGTTACTTATAAACCTGGACTCAGTATATTACTCTTTCCCCAAAGCTATAATTTTGAAATTACTGTAAGTAAATTTAAGTTCTTATCTACTAGAACAAATGGTAAAATATCTTTCAAATGTGTGTGTGGTCAGGTCTTCAAAAGGGTGTTGGCAAGGGCAGTGAGGGTAGCCATGACAGCAGCTCCCATCGCACCCCCCCACCCCAGGAGCAAGGTTTATAGGACAATAACTATTCATGTTCAGCTCACTGAAAGGAGCATTCTCTGTTGATGTGTTCAGGTAACTCACAAAAACCTATTTTAAATCAAATTAAATCGATGGATGCTTGTGGCATATTGACATTTTGGTCCATGATTGTGACTTTTTTGAAGGTTCATTGTTTTATGCTCCCAACCTTTAGCGCAATGTCATCGATTAGTAGAGAATTAATAAGTTCTAATTGAATTGAACAGGTAAAATATGTGAATACAATATGATACAAGTGTAAAATACAGAATTTTGGGATAATGATATACTACAGATATAATTTAAGTTTAAATCCTTTTTTATTCTGAGATAAATGTAATTTCTTGGTCCTCAAAGAGCAACAGGAGAGAGCCTTCTGAATTCTTGTTGGTGGGCAGTGTGAGGAGAAAAAATCCAAAGGCGAACTGATTAAGAATGAAGTAGAAAACAAATATACATTTAAAAAGATAAAGATAATAAATAATGGATTTAAAGTGAAGTGAAAGAGTAAACCTGTGAGTTCATGTGGCACAAAATAAATTTGTGCAAAAAATAGGTAGGTTCTTAAGGTCTAAAAAGAATGACATTTTTCTGTTAAAGGCTGAAGAAAAAGGGGTGACAATATTTGGGGCTGATAAACGTGAAACACTGCACTGAAATTTTCTCAACATTTTTAGCAGTATATGATTGTGAGGAGAAAATCCTTTTGGGGGATAGAAAAAGAAATAAGAATGGAACTCTGGAGGTCTTGTCCAGTCTTATAAATTTATGACTGTGTAAAATATAAATTAAAAAAAATAACTTGATAGTAATTGATGCAATGAATCTAGGAGACAAGCAAAGGACAAAAAGATAAAGACAGATAGCAAAGAGGCAAAGACACTTTCATCTCTAGAGGGTCTTAAATTTATCTATCAGGTGAAGATGGAATGTGCCCATGTTTAGTTCTTTCATCCTGATTGGAAATGAGATTCTCATAGCTTATGAATGCCCCATTAATTCAATTTATGTGTCTGATCTTTAACTTTACTTTCTTGGTATAAACTGTGAAAGTATGATTCTCAATCTATCTTCATAGATCAACTTCAAAGTTTTGCATGCAAACTCAGTAGAGAGTATGGAACCACCATAGGCAGACTGAGATGTTTGTCCTATGAAAACTCTCATTGTTGTGTACAGGGAGGGAAAAAAGTGTCCAGTTAGAAAGCCTATCCAGAGAGCCAAAGGCACAAGAATTTAAATTAGAGAACCATTCTCTCCCATTCTTTACATGTCAGTTTTCCTCTAATGCTTTTTCAAAAATTTTCGGAGACTAAAAATCTCTAGATTTGACCCACGTTTATGTAATTTAAATTAGTTACCTCATAAATCAAAGATTTTTATTTTATTTTCTAGACCAACAACAGCTAGGCCTTCTATTGTGTTTTTAAGATCCATGGGGTTGTTACTCCTCATCTGTCAAACACAGTAATGATATATGCATTAGGATATATTTTCTTGACTGTGTTGCAAATAGAAGAGGTTGCAGACTGAGAATTCCTGTTCAATGAAACTTTAATACTGAAGACTTAGAATCTTAACTGGACATTAGTAATAAAGTATATGAGTATAATAACCAACTAATCCAATACTTTTCCTTTTTATTGAATTTATTAGGGTGATGCAGACTCTGGCCCACAGTGTCTTCGGCATTATGGATGAGAATATGTCTACCAAGATGTGATCTGCTTGGGGAGGAAAGGTGACCAATCTCTCAAAGGAAAAGGACCAGGAACCTATTCCTCAATGGACTTTTTTTGGGTTTAATTTGCATAGGAATACAAGGCTTATACATAAAGCTCATCAATCATTGTCAGGCAGTAATGATCAAACAATAGATACCATTCAAAGAACTCTGAGGACTTATTTTGAGTCAGGGTCAGATAGCTAAAAGGCCATAAAACTTTGGGAAATAAACTCATTTCATGCTTGGATCCTTCTCATTTAAATTGAGGGTATTAGCCAAATAGGGTTCACTGGATTTTACGCATTCTTTCTTAGGCCTGATTGCCCAGGGAATTCGCCCTTTCCAGCACAGGACTGTACTGCCCTCTGTCATTGTTTCAGGCTTAAGTCAGGCAGGGGAAGTAAGGCAGCCAAGAGATTAGGAGACTTCTTGAAGACAGAATGAGGACTCAGGCTATGTCAAAGCCAAGGGGCGAGGGTTCATCACCCCCTTTTTCTATAGCCCCCCCAAGTCCTTCCTGGGGGGCCCCTTCATACCATGCTTGTCTTAGGTCGTTCTTCCCTTGAGGAACCTTACCTGTCATTGGCTAACCAGTCATTTGACCAGGGCCAAGCAGGGTGAGGTGAAAGGGGGCAGAGGCAGTGTCCCTACAAGGAAGACAAGCTTTGTCTCCTAAGTGGCTTATGGTCTCAAGGTCCTTTTATTCAGCCTTAGCTGTGAGGGGTTACAATTTCTGAAACCAGGCAGAGTGGTTCCCAACATTGGGGTGACACTGGTTAGCAAAATTATACAGATTTCAGGTGCACAACTATACAACACATCACTTGTACACTGTATTGCGTGTCTCGCACCCCAAGTGAAGTCAAATTTTTTTTTTTCTTTTGGGTAATAATCTGAAAAATGTAGTTACTACATCACTTAGAAGTCTCTTTTTTGTTGGAAATGTAAGGGAATAAGTAGTCTATATGTTCTAAAAGATTTAGAATAGGATTTTACTTCCATTTATTTTTAGATAATATTATATGAACATCATTAAAGAAGAAAATAAGGGGGGAAATGCCTTTAAAGAAGTATATAAAAACTATAGTTTCAAAATCACTCAACAAGCATTTTTATTATTAAAAATAAAATGGATTAAGTTAAATCTTTGTTCTTGAGTTTTCAACTTTGGATTAGATGAGCTTCTGCTGTTTGCAAATGTGTGTATATACATACAAATGCATTAAGGTTATTGCTAGAATATTTAATACCCTAAAGAAACATAGAAGGATGAACTCTCACAGTGGGACACAATCATCAGCATTCTGATTCGTTTTATTTTCTTTAAAATCTTTTAGTGACTGTAACGCGCAGTGAAAGTTGAAGCTCTCTACACAAAAAATGTTGGCACCATTTTACTGTGTCAAACCTGAGCTAGATTACAGCTGCACTTACACCCAGAACAATAATTATCCTGCTCACTATGCCACAACTGCCTGCCTTGTTTTTAGATCACAGTATGATGACTTTGATATGAGCAATTTATCATTTAATCAAGAGTGGAAAATTAATGGTAAATTGATGTCCTGATAGCAATAGACTGGCTTGTTTTCTACATTTACACTGTGCTTGTCAATGACTATATCTGCTGTGTCCAAGTAATGCTGGAAATAGCTTCTTGGGATCAGTAATATCAGCCAAAATATAGAAATAGTAGCTGTGTCAGAAAATAACTTCGCCTTTCTTTATTAGTTGAGGGAGAATATAAAGTGATCTGCCCTCTCTAACATGATCTTAGACCAATTATTATAGCTCATTGCTCCCAAAAGGCCAGCTATCTTAAACCAATACCCTTTGATAAAAGCTTTTCCCATAACTCTCCCTATTAATGAAATCAAACGTAGCTTTTAAATTGACGAGAGTGCAAAGATAAGTTGTTCTTTGAGCTTAGTGTGTGTATCAATAAAATAATTTAAAACAAAACAATGAGTAAGGGTACTAAAACCCTAAGAGGAGAATCATACTATCCATATTCAATCATCGTTGTGTGTTTAATTGAAAGAACAGTTCCTGGCGGGGGGCGGGGGCGGGGGGAGGGTGACAAACAAAACCAAACCCTATCACTTGGCTAATATCCAAAACACAAAATGTAGCTGCTCGTCATGTCTATTTTGGATTTGACTTTAACTTATGGAACATGAAGTGTCATTAAGCTAATACCAAACACTTTAGATTAAAAAAATGTCTAACTTTGTTTTAGAGAAGTGAGATTTATACAGTGAAGCATTTCAAACGTAGTTCACTTTTAACATCAACTGAGACACAGAAGAAATGTGGAACCTACTGGAAATCCAATGCATATGTTTCTGGTGCTCCTGAAAACTAATACATATCCACTTGTATATGCTAATTTTAGAATACTAATAGACATACAAATAAATACAACAACTTATTTTACCTATTGTTAGCTTAGAGATATCCTTCAGTCTAATGGGTGGTTAAGACTGAATTCCTGAAACTTACCTCCACTAATTCTGAAAATTTGTTAGAAAATTCTGATGCTGACCAATATTTAATTAACAATAACAAAGAAACATTTAACAATAAAGTTTTATACCATTCAGAAGTCGCCTTCAATTTCCAGAAGGAGATAAGTAAGTTTATAGTCACAACACCTTTGTGAACTGTTTCACTGGGAAGGAGTTTCAAACAGGTAGTTTTACTTACTCATTTACTTACTTAAAAAATTATTGAGTTTATTTGAGTAAAAACATTCATTCATCAGGCACCACCAAACTGGAAGCAGTTGGGAGTGCTGCCAGTTTTATTTATCTTGAAACTAACAGAAAGTACCTCTGAATTTCAAGTAGGCCAAAATATATCCTCTATCTTCCAAAAATGTTTTAAATTAATTGTATAAAAGTAAGAAGTTAGGGGAAAGTTCAGGTTAGATCAAGGTTAAAGTCTTCTAGGTGGAGGCTTTAGATTTCAAAATATAACATTAGCATTTTTATAGCTTAATTTATGGTCTTTAGACATAACAATTTTTCGTAAAAATGGTATTAGTTCTCAAAGCCAAAGAACATGTCTAGCTAGTAAATAAACCTGGTAATTAGCCTCATCAACCAATCATATTCTCTCTCCTGTAGATAGTTAAAAGCACTGGACTCCACCAAACGTTGGATTCAGTGACTAACACGTGCAGAAAGACAAAATAGGCTTTATGACCATACAGATGAAGAGTCGTCTCGGTGCCACCTCTTACAAGATGGGCAACCATGAGTAAGGTCATAATAAAATGGTAGTTGAACTTTTATTAACTCATAATATTTTTCCAAAGCCTGCTTGTTTAGTGCAGGGCTCTTGTTGGATGTCTAGTTGTGACAAAGGCAAGATACAATCTCTGCTCCCTTAATTAGTATTTCTTATAATTTTTGTCTTCTACATTTTATTAATGTAAATCTTCTGAAATCCCCTTAGTTTCTAAGATCGTCTATCCTCTATCCAAATTACGTATCATTGTTAGTTATTAGTCTCTTCAAAAAACCACCTGGGCAAAGACCCATTTGGCTTACAGAATTCTAATTTTTTTAATTTTGTTTAAATGACTTAGTGTGTCCCGAAGCTTCACAGGAACAGATGAGGCTCCACTTTTCAGCTCAACTTGAAAAAGCTTGATAGAAAGGTCTCTTCTTATTTCTTGTTCCTAACTCAACCTAGTTTCCAAGATCCTCACTAATTATTTAAACATAACTATATTTGGAATTTATTTCCTCCAAATCAGTTTTCATTCAGATTTCCCTTTACTTATCACTTTTTCTGAGTCACAGAGGCCTGAATCAGCAGGACAGTATTAACAAGTTGAATTATAAGTTCTCGCCTACCAGATACCATGTAAGAAATTAATATGTATTACCTCGCTTAGTCTTGGCAACAATCAGATAAAATACATATCATTTTTGCTCCTATTTTACAACTGAAGCATTGAGAATAAGAACGTACTAAAAATCCACTAATTAATAGAATGATTGAGACTTGAACCCTGGGTATCTCTTACTTTTTATTACTTTACATCCTTGATTCCTGACTGAACTGCCTTTGGTTCTCATTTCCTCTTTCTCTCTTCATACCCACTCTAGCATCAAGGACGGTCAGCTTTCTAAATTTTCATTCATTTATTTTTTAAATCTTTCACTTCTCTTGTGCCAACCTAGTCACCATCTTTATACAGGTTTCCATCAGCTCATCACTTACTTAATTTTACCTCTCTGGGTTCTGAATCTCTGTCTGAATTAACCATACTTCAAATTAAAGCCTGCTTTGAATAGGTCCCTTTTTTCTTCTTTGACTAAGTCTCTGTCAAAGACTTAACACCTTAACTGGTTTTCAATGACCCTCCTGGCTTTACCCCTGCATAGACAGTCATACACCATTAATGGCAAAACACATTCTGAGAAATGCATCGTTAGATGATTTAGTCATTGTGCAAGCATCATAGAGTCCACTTACACAAACCTAGGTGGTGTAGCCTGCTACATGCCTGTGCAATATGGAACAGCCTACTGTTCCCAGGCTGAAAACCTGTGTAGCATGTTACTGTACCAAACAAGATGAATCAGCCCAAGGGTACAGGGTACAATCAAAAGACAAAAGTGATCAAGAGGCATATGAGGCTGCTGCCCGCATAAACCAGCATACTGTTTTACTGCAATTTTTTTTTAATTTTATTGTTTTAAGATTTTATTTATTGATTATTAGAGAGAGGGGAAGGGAGGGAGACAGAGAGGGAGAGAAACAACAATGTGTGGTTGCTCCTCACATGGCTCTCACTGGGGACCTGGCCTGCAACCCAAGCATGTGCCCTGACTGGGAATCGAACCAGGACCCTTTCATTCCCAGCCCGCGCTCAATCCACTGAGCTGCACCAGCCAGGACTTACTGCAATGTTTTTATAAGTGGAAAGAGTACAATCTAAAAAGTGGAAAGTATAGAATAGTAAAGCTATAAAGCCATAACAGTCAGTTATTATCATAATCAAGTATTGCATGCTATATGTAATTACATGTGGTACACTTTTATACCATGGGCAGGGTAGGTTTGTCTATACCAGCACCGCCACAAACATGTGAGTGATGTGCTATGTCACATCACACGTGATAGGAATGTTTCGGCTTCATTCTAATCTAAAAATAGGACCACTGTGGCAGATGTGGTCCTTGACAAAAAAAAAGTTGTTATGCGATGCATGGCTGCATGTTCTAGTTTTTATCTGTTTGGAACTCTTTTACTTTACTTAAATTGTAATTCCCATTTTACCTTGAATATGTGATTTTACTTCTGAACCTTCTCTTACACATTCTCCTTTTGCTGAGTACCTTCTCCTATCCTGTTGGCTTATTTGAATCAAAATTTTTTAACGTCCAGTTCAAGTATTACTTCTTCTAAACATTTTTCTATTAAAAATATCTAACTCATTATCACTTTCTTTTCAAAATTTTAGCACTACGAAACTTTCCCTTTAGTATTTTATATATGTGCTATCATATAATTAGCATAATTGTTTCTTATCTACTTATATGGTAAATATTAAACACTAACATCAGCAGAACACACATTCAGTTCTGTAAGTTATTCTAGGATAATTCACATAATCTTCCAAAATTTTGGTCAAAGAGGAAAGCATAAACTTGGTTTTAACGACTTTGAAAAACTATAGTAGAGCATATCATATTTCCCCATAGCTAATAAACCAACTATTATACAATACATCACTGATTTATGCCATATTTGGATTTTTCCAGGTAATAAACTCATTACCTCATGGTCAGAAATATCTCATTTCAGGATAGACAGTGGAGTAAAATACCTAAGAACACAGTTTCTAGAGCCGAGTTTTTGGGTACATCACTCCCTAAAAATTGGATCTTAAGAAAGACACTGAGGTTTTCATTACCTAACTTTCCTCATCTGCAAAATGTGTGCGTAATACAGCTCACTATATAAGGTCGTTGTGAGGATGGAATGGGCTAATATATGTGAATCACTTAGAAAATGACTAGCATAATATAGGGACTCTATTTTAATTATTACTTTGAATTACTGTTGATCTCAAGTGGTAAATGTGGGAAATATGCCCACCTTAGAAGTGATAATATTCAGTTCAAAAATAATTCTATGGGGGCACTGTCATTGTGCTAGACTTCTCTTTCAGCTTTTAAGTTATCACTCAAAAATCAAGGCTATGGTAGGCATTCAATAATGATTTAATGAAATGAATTAGGTATCATGCTGAAAATTACTGGAATTGTGCACAACCATAATAATTTCTATAAAAATCAACAGATTTTCAACTGCAAGGTAAGTAACAATGGTAATAATGATTGGTGCACTGAATCAATTTTATGAAATGGAAAAATGTTCATATTATTAGCAAGTACAGGGTTTTTCTCTTTCAAAATAGTAGTTACATGGAAATGTAAATAAACTAAAAAATTAAAATGGAACTTCAAAGCTAAAGGCATGGACATTTTATTTGCCAAAATATATTATGGAAGAAAGAGTTGGAATTAGAAATTTTATTGTCTCTTCACCCGTGGTGTTTTAAATACAATTTACCAGAAATAGAAGTAATGAAAGCAAATGTAGATATTTATATACTGTTCTGTAGAACATTTTAATTTTATTTTCAGCTTTCTGCTCATTAGAAATTATTCATCATTATTAGCGGTAATCAATGATCTAGAGTAGACAATACCAGATCCTTTGCTAAAATTTTGACTTCACATACATTTATTCCTGGAGAGCCAGAATTAAAAATTAAATATAGGCATATATTTTCTTGTATTTAACTTTTTAAATATTAGTTGAAACTAAGGACAAAATTAATAGAAATGTTTTCTGCCTCTCTACATGTTTTCAACAAAAATCTCCAAGTGTACCTTATATATGAGAAAACTAAAATAGTTCCTTTAATTTCAATTTCCTTGTAGAAATATCACTTCAGTTATTACCTTAGGATTTAATATCTTAGTCCTGCTGAGTTCTCAGAAAACTTATTGGTGATCAGAGATAAAAATAAATTAAAGCTCAGATACAACTTCCCCTGATTATCCACAGTAAGGTAAAATAATGAGAATAGAATGGTGTAGTTTCTTCACATGTTGGTGCTAATCAAATTAATATTAGAACACAGGATTATCTTTATAAAATTATATTTTGAGAATATACATTATTTTGTGCACAACTAGGCAGGTAAAACAGGATTTTTAAAATGTTGTTGATATTTCATTTTAACCAAAGGCATTTGAAAAATTTCCCCCAGAAATGGCAATATTTTTGAGATTCAACAGCTCTTCATTCTCTATGCCCCTGTAGCATGTAACATAGAGAATATTGCCTAGGATGATGGAATACCAGGTTAGCATTATATGTAGTAGAATATTCCCATCAGAGTGACCAGTTGGCTCTGTTTACCTAAAGTTTATAAAAATAGATTTTCATCATGATCATCTGTGGTCCCATTTCAGCTCTGAACACTGAATACTTGATATGAATTATTCTTAAATGTATAGAAAGATGACATATAAGTAATTATCTTTTTTCTTTTTGGTGTTTGATAAGGAGAAGACTCAATATTATCTTTTTCTGAAGAAATGGATTTCTGTAAGTTTCTTTCTTAGATATGTACTTTGTAACTTTTGTCATTGAATTTTGCTTTTGAAGTCAGAAATCAAGCATAAATAATTTCTGCATACCTTAAACCTTTTTGATTAACATGGCCCCCAAATGTTACTTCTATATGAAAACACAGAAAATAATATCAATTAGATAAATTCTAAATATTAATTTTTAGCAATCACATTTAGATATGCAATGCATATTCCCAATACCTTTAAATTTGCAGAAATTCCTTGTCTTGCAATAAATTTTAATTGGTCACTTTGTACCCCAGTTGTACTCTTGTGTGAAACTTCCAAAATGTTGATGTTGCCACGGAAACCATTTCCTCCTTATTTTGCATTCAGCACTGTCTCACTGTCAGGCTCATTTTTTCTCATTCTCTCTTTCACTTTCCATGACTCAACTGGAAATTTTATGTCATACATTAGTTAAAATAAAAAGCATTGCTTTCCTACTCATAGTAGAATGGTTATTTAAAAGATGTAGAACATAAGTTTCAAGAATAGCTTTCCAGCCATATTATTTTTTGAGTGTGAAAAGATAGAAACCAAAAATAAAAGAGGAATGCAACTTTTGTTTCACGCTTCACTTTACATTTGATAAGCCGAAAAGTATATAAAGTTTTTTTTTTATTTTGCTCTGTCAGCTATTTATGAACGCTGTGAAAGTCTAAAACAAGTGGTCCTTGGATAACTTTTAGCGTTGAATCTTTGAATACAGTGAAAAAGGAAAAGGTAGGAAATGAGACACAAACATCAAAAAGAACTTTGAAAGGGTAAATGATTTTAGGGCCAAATGTTTTCTAAATACTTCTTGCCTGCTTACCCTTTCACACCCCAAAGACTTCCACTGACATACTACTTCATTTTAAGCCATTTTGCAAAATACACTTGAGTACATTTAATTAAGAAATATATTATCAATTATTTTTTGACCAAGGATTGATTTTTTTCCTACTAAGCTATAAATACTTAATTCATTGAATAGCATCACAGAATTCTGCAAACATAAATATGTTACAGAAAGCGGGGAGAGAGACCCACATCAAGAGCCTCCATCCCCTGCCTCGGTTCTTGTCTCTCTCACAAGACATGAATTCATGCAAGAGAAAAACATGTACAGTGGAAATGATATAGGAGGTTTATTTATTTATGAAACACATACAAGCATAGCTTGGAGCTGCAAGCAGGCGCCCGGCGAGTCTAAATGTCCCACTTATAGAGGGAAGAAAGTTGTTAGTAAGTTTGTTAGTGAGTTTGTTCTGTGACTTCAGCCAAGGCTACAAGTGGGCATTCAGCTAATCTAAGTGTGCTGACTACTGGGTTCAGGGCATATATACTTCATCTGTCTTCTAGAGTTACCTATTCTCCCCTATTCTCCCCCACCCTTCTAAATATTGGGAATAATGTGTAGCTACAAAGGCTTTATTTCTCAGTTAGTAAAGGCTCTTTGTCTTAGTGAAATTGTTACAGAGGCTCCCTTTCCCAGCACAGAATCTCAAGGCCTGTTCCCCCTTCTTCCTCTGCTATTCCTGCCTGTGATGTTCAGAACACCTGGCAATCTTATCAAACCCAGCTCAGGACTGCTGAGTTAATTGGTAAGGCATATGTTCTTTCGATTCTAGCCTCCTGTATTACATTCTTTGTCAGAAGTAATGATGAGGGCCTGGTCCTTATTTCCCCTGTGGCTGCTCATTCCTAGATGCTACATAACAGACAGATTGCCCAGGATATGAATTCCCCCTGTTGAAGGTAGAGGCAGTATCAATACCGGATTGGTGATAAAAATTAAATAAGAAAAAATTCAGAGAAATCTAATAAATATATCCTCCTGATACATACATAGAATATATGCTTATTTAATTAAACTTGTCACATATTATAGAAATGCACAGAATTATTATACTAAGATATTTTCTCATGAAAAATAATTTATAAGTTACAAAGTATTCACAAATTGAGCTTTTTTTCTCCTTCAAAAACATACAGACAAGATCACCTGTAACAGAGGGGTATAATTTATTCTGGGTATTCCAGTTAATCAGACTGGTAACAATTATATATATATTTTTTATTTATTTTTAGAGAGAGGGGAAGGGAGGGAGAAAGAGAGGGAGAGAAACAGCAATGTATGGTTGCCTCTCACATGGCCCTCATGGGGACCTGGTCCGCAACCTAGGCATGTGCCCTGACTGGGAATCGAACCGGGACCCTCTGGTTCCCAGCCCGCGCTCAATCCACTGAGCTACACCAGCCGGGCCAATTACTTATATTTTTAGAAAATTCTAGTTTCTGTCTTATAAAATTATTTTTTAAATGTAATTCTTTTTACAATGATGGGTTAACTCAATTTAGATTCACTGTCCCCTTGAAAATGAATAGAAATACAGGACAAAATATTAGTTTTATTTGGTTCATTTATATTTTTTAACTATCTCTTGAAAGCGGTGGGACTGAAAACTAGAGTCCAAGATCTTCCAGGGAAGAACTAAATTCCTAAGTACCCCAGACTTGCAGTTCAGACTCGTGATTTTCTAGGGCCACACCATAAGTGTAAGGGATCAAAAATAGACCAGCCTAACAAAGATAGAAATCCAACTTTGAGTCAACTGTTCCCATGATCTTGAAGCAAGAATAATTTACGCCTGGAGGAAGGTAAAAGTATTTAGAGCCTAAATTATATATGCATTTAAAAATACAATTTCTAGTATTCAACAGAAAAATTGACTTTGCAAGAACAAGAACTGGATAAATTAGTTAAAAAAAAATAAGAAGATATCTTTATCTTACATATTTTAAATAAGTGGGAAATTTGTTTTAAAAAGTAAATTAAAGAGAAAGAAATTCAGCAGAGAAGTAGAAGTTTAATGGAAAAATAGAATCAAGTGAAAAATTTTAGAAGTAAAATCCATATATATAAAATTATATACTCGCAAAGGATGAGTATTTTAAAACAGATTAAACCCAGTTGAAGAGATGACTAGCAAATTAGAAAACTAATTGGAAATAATTATCCAGACAGAAACAAAGAAAACAAGAATGGAAATGTAGAAAAGAATACAAGTCATAAAGACAGAGAAGAGCTATCACCTGAGTAATTGGAGAGCCAAGGTAAAACATAAGGTCACTTAACAGAAGTGATACAGTGATTATAGAGATAATAGCCCAGAATTAAAATAATGAAATCAAGTCAAAGATTCAAAAATTGCAACAAACCTTAAATCAGATAAATAAAAGAAATCATACATAGACATAAAATATAACTGCTGGAAAGCAGAGAAATGGTAAAACCTTAAAAGCCGCTGAGATGGAAGATAACACAGGTGCACTAACACAGATACCATTTGCTGGCATTGAAGCTGTAATAAAACTGACAGCTGATTTTTCAACAGAAACTAGGGAAGCGGGAGGGAAACTAAATTATATTTTTTTAAAGTGCTGAAAGCAAATGACTGACAAGCTAGAGTTCTAATCCAAGCAAAATACTCTCTAAACATTGTCAAAACAAAGACTTCAAAAAAAAAGTCAGCCATGGGCCTGTGCAAAAGAAAATTTTAAAGAGAAATATGTAAATTTAGAAAGAAAAAAGATTCAGAAACCAATAATTAACAGTAGAGATATTAGTTATTTGAACTTATTGTTAAAATATTGGCAAATATACAATAATAAAAACAAAATTTGAACATTAAAATATCAAAATAATCAAAACACATAATAGCAATAGCAGTGAAGATGGAAGGGATTTTAATGCAACTGAAGTATTGCTGAAGATAATGCAAGGTTATTACGTTTGTAACTGAAGTGTTGCTGAAGATAATACAAGGTTATTGCATTATCTTGGAAATAGAAAATATATTAATTTGTATTAGATGTTAGTAAATCAAGAATGTTGTTTTAATCTGTTGAAAAACTACTAAAATTAATAAAATTTAAGTACCTCTCAAATAGAAAAGGACAGAAGATAATGAGAATGTAGAATTGATCAAAAGGAAGCAAAAAGTGATAATAGAAACGTAGAAAAAGTATAACGAATATACAACATATACTGAGACAGTTGATTTAAGCCCAAATAATTCACTGATTACACTAAACATAATGTAATAAAAATTTCAATAAATTACAAAAATGTTGTAAAAGAAATAGCAAAAGAAAGTGAAACTTACAAGAAACACACATAAAATAGAACTGTTGAAAGCAAAAACTTGGAACCCATGTAACCCAAAATAAAATAAAGTTGGTATTTGTATACAACATTTAAAAATGGAAGAATCTAGGACAAAAAGCATAAGAGTTAAAGTAGGTATAGCAATTTTTAATTTGTATGCATATAAAAATACCTTTAATATTTAAACAGAAAAAGAATGAATAGAAAAAGACAAATTTATAATCACAGTGGGGGATTTTAATGAATGGCATGAAGAAAAAAAGAGAAAAGGAATGAAAAATAATCAGTGGAACTATAGATTTTACATGCATAAAATATTTCTGGTTTATTTCACTTAAGGTTTTAATTTGTGCATTTATCAAACACCTACTGTGTTCTAGGCAGTGTGTTCAATATCATAGAAATCTACCTTAATTCCATTAGGTTTATATTCTAGGGATAAAGATGAGAGCTAAACAAGTAAAAAATTGAAAGAGAAAATTCTAGATAAATGCTTCGAAATATTTCAAATCAAGTGATGTGATAGTAAATGCATGTGGTGGTGGCCTACTTAACATGAAATTCAACAAAGAATTCTCTGAGGAGATACTATTTGAGCAGAGACCTTGTGGATATGGAGAAAGAACTAGACATTTTAAGCAGAGGGAACTAAATATAAATAAATACGTGAGGTCTCAATCGGACACACCTTATGAACATGATTATGGTATATTAGAGATGTTACTCTAAGGTAACTGTCATACCATATTAGCTGACCTCTTCCCTGTCAACCTTTCGCAAACTGAGGGCCAACAACTATTTTATTATAGTTGTTGCTTTGGTTGTCAGGGAAAAGGAGGATGCACAGATAGATACTCTGCAGGGCTTTTGAAGTGTTATTTGTCCTTCTCATCTTCTTCACACATGTGATTGAGATGTTTTATGTCTCTGGAGTGATAAAGACATGCTTTTGAGGTACACTTGACTATTAGCTTCTGCCATTTCTATGTGATTAGGCTGAGCCCAGCTGAAGGCAACATGGAAAATTGGGTGGATAACCATGTTTCTTTTCAATCAATATAATCTGCATTGCTTTCATTTCTCTTATGATTCACTAATAAATAAAGCTGAAAACCTTCACTGACTCTAACTGCAGGTCTTCTTTAGTTATTTTCTTTAGTATGTAGGGATTGATGGAGGTTATCTACAGGTTATAGAAAATCCTGTTCTGTTCATCTTCCTCCTTTTTTCTTTGAAATTTATATAAGAGGAAGTTTTTACCTGAGAAGAAGTCAACTATTAGTTAAGGAGCTTGATGCTGTAGGAAAGTAATAGCCAAAATTTATTAAGGAGTAAGTCAAAATATTCATTAATATTTTTAACAGTGGTTATCTTCATGTATGGCACATTGTATCTGGGTTGTGGGTTTTTTGTTTTGTTTTGTTTGCTTCTGACTGGTATTTTCTAAATTTTTATTAAGAATGCCTAGTACATTCATGATATAAAAAAGATAAAATATTAAAAATTAAAAATGAAGACATTATCCATAGATGAATGCTTACATTGCTAAAAGAAAGAAAGCAGTAACAAACTAAAACTAAATATTAAAAAACACCAAGTGGTTGCTATAGTAGCCATCACAGACAATTCCTATAACAATGGTCAGTTTAACTGCTTTTCCAGGGCCCTGAAGGTAAATTCACTTTCTGATGTAAAGGGAAAGAAGCCATATTTTTACTTGGATTTTTATTGTTGGGTTCTGAATCATTTGCCCTTGACAGTTAGCTCCTGTCTGAGGAACCTGGCCTTTCATAAGCTTCAGCAATGAAGCTACACATTTGATTCCTCTGCACAGTGAATTGAATTATAGCTGTCCCTCAAGTCTAGTTATAAGGCCTTTGATGTTTAGCAGAATTGGGCATGACAGAATGTACAAGAGTTATTTATCCTCCTAAGAGCTAATTCCACGTTCTGGTCTGATCCTGAATTCTGAAATTCCCAAAGGCTGATGTCTGAAGAGGCATGCTCTTAATTTATAGAGAAACATATGGATGTGCACCCTTAGACAATCGTTAAATCTTGAAAGGAAAAAAAAGGGGGGGAGGGGAAGGGAATGATGGAGAAAATAAGAAGCACAATAGAAATAGGAGAAAAGTATTATCATGGACACAATGAAACAGGGACACATCTAAAATCAAACTATACTTTTGAAGTGGGATTTAGATTATGAGTTTTATGAATATATCAAAAAGATAAAGTATATGAGAAAAATGTAGGAAATCTATCTATTTCTGTTTAGCTTTCAAATGGTTCATTTTAGTCTCCTCGTTATAATAAAATTTCCTTGTTATTTCCAACCAATACTAGCTAATAATGATATTTTTTCTCTAGAGATTACATGAATCAATTATATTTTATAAGTGCCGACTAATTTCTTAGGTGTTACCTTCTCTCTATAGGGTCTTAATATAAAAGGACAATTCTGAAAGAAATACAACAAACAAAAATATAGAGCACAAAGTGACAGACTCTATTTTGACTTTGCCAAATTGAAACTTCACTGCCATTATCACCTAGAGCTCTGCTAGTTCAGTTACTCTTGTCCTATTGATTTTCTCTGAATGGACAAGTTCTTGCTAGTAGAACAACTGAAATCCACTTTGCAAAAGTTTTAAAAGCACTTTGGCCTGTAAAAGCACATGATGCTTTTAGAGTCAGACAGATATTAAACAGCTAAGAAGAAGGCAAGCTGCAGAGACAAGCATAATTATAAGTAAATAAATTGAAGGGCTTAATTGTTAACATTCTTTTACTTGTGCTCAAGGGAATAAAGCTATTCTCAGATTCTTAAGTGAATTGCAGGTCTTGAGAAGAAATTTGAGAGTGGCCAGACAGATCTCTGCTGCTGAAGACATTTTTAACTCAAGTGTATCAAAATAAGATATATTTCCTAGCATGCATTATTTAAATTAAAGACACAAGCTGAGCTTTGGAAGTGTTCATTGCTGTAGATCCCTGGCAGATAAAATGAATACTTCAGTCGTGAGAATTGGTACCACAGGCCTGTATAGATTTGTTGAGAAAAGGAGAAGGGAAGAAGTAGAAGATGAGAGAAGAAATGGAAAGACATTTATTTGTAAACTTTTATTTTTCTATTCAGGACTTAAAATAAATTCTTGATGTTGTCAATTATACTCCAATAAAGCTGTAAAAAATCTCAGCTGTGTGGTCCGGAGTTCGGTGGAGGACTATTCCCTCAGCTGCAGATGGTGTGCTGTTAAGACTGAGGGAACAGAAGAACCGTCAGTAACAGAGGGACAATTGCAAGGGCTGAACGTGAAGAAAGTTGAAATACGAAGAGATTAACTTTGCAGTAACCAGATTTTAGATATAGGGTTACCTTCCAAACACTATTTCCCAGCTATTCTCATTGCTGACCTAAGTCATCTCAAACACTAAACAGGATTTTGAATTTAATTTTTCACAAAGCACTGAATATGATATCTGACGTGCAGTAGACACTTACCCAAGAGCAGCAGCTATGTGTGTTCTGGGTTCAGTTTTCAAATGTCCCATTATACACACACAGCATCTTTTAAGCACAATAAATGAAAACATTGATTCAAAGTCTTTCATATATCAGGTTTCTACATAATGAAAGTGTAGGTGATCTATTTGTATCCTCTTCTGAAAACATAATAGCTTTCTCCGTTGATCAATCATTTAAAAATTTATTTCTATAGAAATATTCTCATCTCACCATTATTTGCTATCTCCTTTATTTCTTTTTCTTTTTCTCTCTTTTTGTTACCTTCTTAGAAAGCTAAACTATTTTGTCTTAACTGACAGAAAAATATGCTGTTTGAAAGCGGTCATTTGTAAATGGCCATTTTCAATTTATTGTTGAAAACATCACTCACATCCTCAGATGGTTCCCTCGTGATGCTTGGCTAGGGAAGCAGAGCAGATGATTTAATTTGAAAGGTGGAGAATTGATCCCAGAGCTATCAGTAAACAAATTAATGGAAAATGTCTCCTTCCTTTCATTGGCCATCTATCTACTATTCTGACCCTTCCAGCACCTTGCTTTGTTCACATGCACAGATTCTAGTCTCTTTCACACCTTATTCCTTGTATAATATAGTTATAATATATCCCTTGTATATATAGTTATCCCTGTGTGATAACTAGAATTTATTTGTTAACACGTCATAGTTGTATCCGGGTGGTATCGAGGCAGCAGTGGGTCTAGACTGTAGAACTTCAAGGCTCTAACCTGAAAAGTGATGTTAGAGAAGATGGCCAAGGCTAAGCAAAATTTTTTAAGTAAAAGGAAAAATTATAACAGAGTTCAGAGCATATTTTTCAATATTTAGTTTGACATTGAAAGTTATTTTTTTCTGATTTGAAATCTTTATTAATTATACTAAAACATTTCTTACCTATTGCAATAAGACATTTATTTTTAAATCTACATTAAGTGCAAGGCTAAATATAAATTTATTTTTATTTATTTTTTAATAAATTTTTATTTTTCAATTACAATTGATCTAAAATAAGATATTATTATTGCCCTGGCTGGTGTAGCTCAGTGGATTGAGCGCACGCAGGCTGGGAACCAAAGGGTCCTGGTTCGATTCCCAGTCAGGGCACATGCCTGGGTTGCGGGCCAGGTCTCCAATAGGGGGAGCGACAGAGGCAACCACATATTGATGTTTCTCTCCCTCTCTTTCTCCCTCTTTTCCCCTCTCTCTAAAAATAAATAAATAAAATCTTTAAAAAAATAAAAATAAAAAAATAAAATAAGATATTGTTTTTAGGTATATAACCCAGTGGTTAGACATTCATATAACTTACAAAGTGATCACCTGATCAATCTAATACCTGTCTGACACCACACATAGTTAACACAGTATCATTGGCCATGTTCCCTATGCTGTACTTTACATATGCATTGCTACCCTGTAATACCAATTGTACTTCTTGTCTCTTCAGCTTTATCACCTGCCTCTCCCACTCCCCTCTCATCTGGCAAAAGCCAAAATGTTCTCTGCATTTATGAGTTTGTTTCTATTCAACTTGTTCATTTTTCTAGTATTTTAGATTCCATATTTAAATAAAATCATATGTCATTTTTATTTTTCAGACTTATTTTGCTCAGCACAATACCCTCTAGTTCTATCCATGTTTTTGCAAATAGCACAATTTCATTTGCTTTTATGGCTGAGTCATATTCCATTGTATATATGCACCAATTCTTTATCCAGCAATCTATTGATAGACACTAAGGTTGCTTCCACACGTTGACTATTGTAAATAATGCTATAATGCACATATGGGTGATATGTGTGTATTTATTGCCATATTATTATTCATGTTTTTTTATCTTTTATTTATTTGCTGCTTCTTGTTAAAGAAAACCCTTTAACAGTTCTTATAATACTGGTTTGGGGATGATAAACTCCTTTAACTTTCCCTTATCTGGGAAGATCTTTATTTTTCCTTTGATTCTAAATGATAACATTGCTGGGAAGGGTAATCTCGGTTTTAGGTCCTCGTTTTTCATCACTTTGAATATTTTATGTCAATCTCTTTTGGTCTGCAAAGTTTCTGTTGAAAAATCAGCTGAGTATTTTATGGGAGCTCCCTTACAAGCAATTAACTGCTTTTATCTTGCTATGTTTAAGATATTTTCTTTTTCTTTAACTTTTGGCATTTTAATTATGATGTGTCTTGGTGTGGGCCTCTTTGGATTCATCTTTTTTGGGATTTTCTGTGCTTCCTGTACTTGTATGTGTCTATTTCATTAACCAGGTTTGGGAAATTCACAACCATGATTTTTTTTCAAGTAGGTTTTCAATTTCTAGTTCTCTCTCTTCTCCTTCCAGCATCCCCATGGTGCAACTGTTAGTATGCTTGAAGTTGTCTCAAAGGCTCCTACAACTATCTTCATTGTGTTTTTGTTTTTCTTTTGCAGTTCTAATTAAGTGTTTCCTTCTTTCTTATCTTCTAAATGGCTGGTTTGATTTCTGCTCTTCTACTCTACTTTTGATTCCCTGTAATGTGTTCTTTATTTCAGTAACGTATCTTCAATTTTTGATTCACTTTTTATGTATGTACCTCCATTTTTAAGTTTTCTATCTCATTGTTGAAGTTCTTCCTGAGATCATTAATCATCCTTATAGCCAGTGTTTTGAACTCTGCATCTGGTAGAATGCTTGTCTCCATTTTGTTTAGTTCTTTTTCTGGAGTTTTGTTCTGTTCTTTTATTTGGTACATGTGGTACATGTTTCTTGTCTCCTCATTTTGAATGCCTCTTTGTGCTTGTTTGCTACATCTCCTAGTCTTGGTAGAGTGTCCTCATGTAGTAAGTGTCCTGTAGAGTCCAGAGGCACAGCCTCCCGAGTCACTTTAGCTGGATGCTTCAGGTGCGCACCCCCACCCATGTGGACTGAATGCACTGTCTTGTTGTAGTTGAGCCTTGATTGCTGTCAGTGGAAGGGATTACCCCCACACTGATTGGCTGTGAGTCCTACCAGTATCCAGAGCAGAGAATCTACTATACAGAAGCTGACCCAAGGAGCAGAACTTGTTCCATCTGGGCTCTGGTGCTTACTGGTTCTTCCCCTTGAGTGTGTTGATGATGGGGATAGTTGGTGGTGCTTTGGTGGTCTGAAACTGTCCACCAGGTTTGCTTATGCTGAGACCTCCCAGAAGGTTCAGGCCAAGGTCATCATCTACATGTGTCCTATCTGGGGCCACCCAGCATGTGCTCTGAAGTGATCTACAAATGGCTGCTACTTTTGCTGGGCTTGGAAGTACCCAGGAGAAGTCGAGCTGGGAACCAAGGTCAGCTTAAGCTAATGCTAGGATTAGGGACACTTAGCAAGAGGTGTAGGACTCATGAAAGCCAGATTCTGCTTGTTTGTCATTTGTAAACCTTTGAGAGATTTTAGGAAAGTCTGCAGCATGAGCCAGGACAGGTGGTTTGTATGGAAAAGCCACTGGAAATGGCTTTGGTGAGTTTGCAGGTTGGGTTGGGTTGGGTCTCAGGGAATCAGAAGAGTGGGACAAAGAGTGTTAGCCAGAGTGATGGAGACTCAGATGTCCCCCGCCTGCATGCTCTCTGAAGGGAGGGCTCAGCAAAGGAATAAGGGCGTCTGCCAGCACTTGTGTCTGGGAGAAAGCTGTCCCTCCAGCCCCCTTCCTGAAACCTAACAATTCAGTTCATCCCCGTATGTCTCTGACACCTCTTGAGCTGCTGTCCCAGTGCTGGAGCTCTGAGCCTGTGAGCCTGAGTAAGTCCATTCATGGGCCCCTTAAGAGGAACGCCTGATACTCCAGTTGACCTTCATCTCCCTCAGCCACAATCCTTGCTGGTTTTCACAGACAGAAGTTATGGAGACTTCTCTTCCTGGTAGTGGAACCCTGGGTTTCAGGGCCTGGTGTGGGACTATGACCACTCGCTCTTAAGGAAAGACCTGTGCAGCTGAGCTATCCCTCAATTTTTATTACCCGCATATTTGTGTAGGGTCACCCTGTTTTTTATTTCTGCCCCTCTTACCAGTCTCGGTGTGGCCTCTTCTTTATATCTTTAGTTATGGAACGTCTGTTCAGCTAGATTCCAGGAGATAAAATCTAGATTTTCAATAATGGTTGTTCCGTAACTTAATTGTAAATTTGATGTGGTCGTGGGAGTTTCTAATTCCACATTTACCTATGGAAGCCACCCCCACCCCTGAAAGTTATTTTTGTCCTACTGCTTGATAAAGTATTTCTCCTTAATAGGAAAAACAAACCAATCTGTTATAAACATGATAATTGCTCATGATAAAAGATCTCAAATACCATTGAGAGGTTTCAAGTTTCCTACCAGACAGCACCATTGTTCATCACACAGATTTTCACTGATGTGCATGTTATAAACTAAAGAAAAGAAAAGGTCATTATGGAAATCTTGGCCAAGGGAGCAGGATTGGCTTACGAGCTACATCTGTGAAAATAAATAAATAACGAAAGAAAGAAAGAAAGAAAGAAAGAAAGAAAGAAAGAAAGAAAGAAAGAAAGAAAGAAAGAAAGAAAGAAAGAAAGAAAGAAATCCTGTAAAGCTATGCTGGATTAAGCTGGTCATCTGACATGGTTGCCTGTTTTGTGCAGAGGTTTTGTGAAACCTTCACTTAGAGCATTCTCTTTTCTACAATCATTCACGTCACTATGTATCCAGTGACCCAGAGCCAAAGGGAAGTCATGTGTTTAGGCTGATATGAAGCCTTAAAAATGATCTCTGAGTGGTTTTTTTCTAGCTTTTGCCTTAATATAATTTTGTTTGCATTGGGTAGGAGAGGGGCAGGGCCTGAGCCTACCACTGGGTGGAAACACAGTTCACTTCGTGTCTTTGTGTAGAAAGCTTCTAGATGGCCCAGTTATGCCAGGGCAGTGAGGGCAAATCTTCCCAGGGGGTTGACTTTCGGTCAATTCCGTAGCATTTTACAAGCACAATATTAAAACCATGGAAGGTTGACAAGCAATATCCTTTGTCCCTTAACAACTACCTAATTTTACCTCTGCTTCCATCGATCCAGTTCTCTCTGATTAGCTGTTTCAGTAGAAAATGAAATAAAAATCCATGGTATTAACCTGTCATATTAAGAACCCTTTTTGCTCTAGTGCATACATTTAGCACAGCTGTGCATTTTGCATTTAAATATCCCTCCAACAGTGGGCTGCTTGAAACTATTGCTTTTCTATGGGAAATTAAACAGGGAGCTGCTTAATGCACCTTGTTAGCTTTTTAATAAAAGTGAGACTGAAAAGCCAGCAGTACCAGGAGCAAATGTCTGCAGGATTCCAAGTCTGTGCTAAAAGCAAAGAGGAGGAACCAAACTGCATATTACTTTAAACTTCCCCTGCACTGGTGACTTTGCCATACCTGCTCCACTGTGGCCCTACGAAATTGCCTCTCAAATGTTGTTTAGAGGTTATGTTAAATTGAAAGCCTTCTCCTGGGATCATTAGGCAGCTCTCAATTTGGTTCCCTAATAAAATAATGAAAGTTACAATGTAAAGGCAAAGTTACAACAATTGGATTTGTGTGGTTTATGTGGGAGTAAAGAAGTGAAAGAAACAAAATAGCAGATTGGAAAGAAAAGGAG
Source organism: Micronycteris hirsuta (assembly GCA_004026765.1). NCBI lineage: Eukaryota > Metazoa > Chordata > Mammalia > Chiroptera > Phyllostomidae > Micronycteris > Micronycteris hirsuta. The sequence continues at coordinate 35,367 of PVJI01009574.1, forward strand.
AGGAAGCAAAGACTGGGAGAACCAGACCCAGAAAGAAAAAAAAAAAATGCAGAGAAAGTCCTAGAGAGAATGGGAGCAAGACAGAGAGAGTGGGGCAGGGGGTGGCGGGCGAGAATGGCCAGCATTCTGAATATGATTGTCTGGCATGGAATTTCTAGGGCCAGATATCAAACTTTCAGGAAAACAGGGAAAATAATTCCCAACTGATCCAGCTGCTGCACACTTACTCTGATACAGACTGTAATTGTAGCAGTTTGTAATTGTAAGCATTAAATTAGTCACGGGTAGCAGTGTCCCAAAGCAATACATGTTTTCTTCCTTTCCTTTCATAGCTTCATCATTTCTAACATAAATACAATCAAATCTATTAAATGGCAAAACCTAATTATTTAATTTAAAAAATAGTGATATAGACTAACATTAAAAACTTTAATACACAGGAGATCTTGACGAACTTTCTGTAAGTGACCAGAGGGGCTTTGAAGGCCTTCTGGTCTTGCTGCAACTACTTAACTACGTATATCGGGTAAGAGCAAACACAGACCGTAGTAAAAAATCAGTGCATCCGTGTTCTAATAAAACTTTACAGAAACAGACAGAAGGATGGCTCTGGCAAAAGGATCAGGCCCCTGCTATCAAGAAAATTTTCCTGAGTAAGTACAATAAAAATGCAGCCAAACTTCCAGGGTGAAATAATTGTCCAATAAGAACACTTCCCTCATCATTCTAACTTTTTGCATCAGAGAACAAATGCCCTTGAATTTTCTAATATTGCAAAAAACACTTCCTCACCCTTCAGCACCCTCCGACCTCTGACAGCTGCATTTTACACTACTAAAGAACCATTTTTATTTATTGAAATACCTCCCCAAATGTCAATGTTCTCATGGTAATTAGGAGACTGATTAATTTTGACAGTTTATTCATTATTTTATTTCCTACCAATTTTAATACTTTATTAAACTCCTTTGATAATTTCTTTTGTTTTTGTTCTTTTAAATGCTTTCAAGCCACCACTTCCGCTTTTAGCTTGTGTTTTTATCTTCTCAGTAATTTCTTTGTAAATAAAGTTCAACTATGGATTTTTTTTTAAATAAAAAAAGTAATATTCATAAGGTGTGTTTAATTGGGGTGTATATATCTATAGTAGGTCATATTTAAGAGTTATAGTTACTGATTATACCCAAGTCACTGAAGTCACTCGGGTGTGCAGGCATGTGTGTAAGAAATGTGTTGTTGTCATATCAGATATTTGAGGACGAAATTGAACTGTGTCATGTCTCAGAGTGTCCTTTCTTACCAATGAAGTTTCTCCACACTCTTTACTCATAAAGCAACATAGAGACAGACTCGACTGATATTTTGGAAAAACTTTAGAGGTGTTCTTATAAAAGAAAGAAGCAAACATGCAGAATTAGACCATAGTTTGTTGACTACACCTTGAAAGTTATGTGGGGAAGCCTAGCATTACTTACCAAAAGCTGAATTTTTTATACAACAAATATCATCAGTATCACAATGGTGGCTTCTGTATCATTCCTCCTCCAGAAGCAATTTTCAACCTTTTCCATCTCGCAGCGCACATAAACTAGTTACTAAAATTCTGCGGCACACCAAAATTACATTACTTTTTTTGCCAATCTGACAAAACATAGGTATAATTTTTATTCATTCACACTGGATGGCTAATGTTGTGTTGGCTGTTGTCATTTTTTATTTGACAATCTAAGGGAAAAGAGGCCAGAGCCTGTGACTAAATAGCCAGGCATTGCATGCTTTAAAATTCTCATGGCGCCGTGGCCGGGTGGCTCAGGCACACCGGTTGAAAGTCGCTATAGTAGGTCAAAAGAAAAGTTGGGATTCTAGTCCAATGTAGTAACATTGGTGCCTTTTGCATTCACCTCCCTCCTCCCATAGACGCTGAATCTACAGTTACATGCATGGGAATCCCCTCTGAAAGAAATTCAGAAAATACCTGAGTGACTCTTACACATAAAATGAATGTGTAAATATCCACATCATATGCATTGAAATCAGTAGAAAAGGCTGAGGCACACTCTCACCATGCACCTCACCACCTATAGCATAGCACCACATGATCAGGAGGGAACTCACAAATCCCAGCTTTACTCTGAGTAGTGAAGGCTTTGGACCATGAGCTAATGCCCCCAAATTTAAGACCCCCGCCAAGGAGTGGGCCACCCAAACACCTAGTTCTGTAAGCCCAAAGGCTGAATCTGTGAGACTCACAAGATTCTGGGAAGCAAAGAAATGCCTCTTAATGGGCTCCTGATGGCTTACTGTGGCTATCATCTCAGGACTCAGCACAGAGGAGACAGTCACAAAGCTCATTTTGTTGTCTTTCCCTTGGAGTGTCCCACTTGCATACTTTATAAGCTGTTGCCTGAAGGCCAGGCTTCAATTTAGCATCCATCTAGAGGTGACTGTAATTCTTCCTGGATACTGGGGAAACCAGCAGACACCACTTATTCAAGATTGCTTCAAATACCAGTATCTCTTCAGAGGAAACATACACACACCTAGCTCCCCAACTTTTGTAGTTGCAGCCCAAGGGACAGAGCTCTAGATTGCCTGGCTCTGAAAACAAATGTCAGTTGCATTCACAAGTCCTACAGGACTGCAGTAAACAAAAAAAGATGGTATACAAATGTAACCCTCTTCCCCCTGCTCCCTGCCTTACTATACATCAAGGTACAGCTCAAGTGGAAAGGACAAAAGCCTGTCTCTCAGTTTCTCCATGCAAGGGAGTCCTAACTATGTGTCTTTGAGCTACAGCCTGAAGATTTGGCTTCCAATCAGCCTGCATCAACATGCCAACTATAATTTTCCACTTTGGCACGTGGACAGCTGCAAGCACACCCTCAACATTGGGAGCCAATAAGATGAAAGAAGGTGGCTTGGACAAACACAAAAGTTTGAGAGACAACCAGGAGATGCATCTGAGCTGATTGAAAAGGCTAATACCCTTCATGAGATCACTGCCAAGACTGGGAAAAATGGCTGTCTTATCTATTACACAGACATCAAAATGGAGATTGTAGGGAAATGAAGAACCAAAGGAATATACTCTTAAACAACAGAACAAGATAAGCCTCTAGGAACAGATCTTACTAGAATGGAGATAAGTAAGTTACCTGCCCAAGACTTCAAAATAATTTTCATAAAAATGCTTAACCAAAGTCAGGACATGATGCATGAACAAAGAAAATATGGAACAGAAACCAAATAGATGAAGAATACACTAACTAAACTGAAGAATACAATAGAGGGGGTTGACAGCAGATTAGAAAAAAAAAGATTAGTGAATTCAAAGATAGATGAGTGGAATTCATGCAATCAATATAGCAACAAAACAAAATGAATGTAGTTTGAGGAACAGATGGGGCACCATGAGAGGACCAATATATTTATTATAGGAGACCCAGAGAGATAAGACAGAGAGAAAGGAGCATAAAGATCATTCAAAGAAATAATGACTGAACACTTCTTTAACCTGAGGAAGTAAACAATCATCCAGACCTGGAAACCCATAATGTTCCAAATAAGAAGGATCCATTTAGGCACTCACCAATACACATTATAATTAAATTTTCAAAAGTTGAGGATAAGGAAAGAATATTAAAAGCAACAAGAGAAAAACAACTTGTCACATAGCAAGGAACCTCTATTTGACTATCAGCAGAGTTCTCAGCAGAAACATTGCAGGCCAGAAAGGAAAGGCACAATATATTAAAAGTACAAAAGAAAAATGAAAACTGCCAACAAAAAATATTCTACTCAGCAGAGATGTCCTTTAGAATTTAAGAAGAGATAGACTTCTTTAGACAAGCAAAAGCTAAAGAAATTTATCACCAATAGACAAGCCTTAGAAGAAATGTTAAAGTGACTTCTACAAGCTGCAATGTCATTTGTTAATTAGTATCAGAAAAGCATGTAAAAATACAAATGTCACTGATAAATGTAAATATATAGTTAAATTCAGAATACTCTAAAGTTGTAATCATAGATGGTAAATCACTTATAAATCTAGCATGAAGGTTAAAAGACAAAATATATTAATGATAAGTAAAACTACATTAATTTATAAGTAGATACAAAAGGTAAAAAAGATAGAAATTTTAACAACAAAAACATAAAGTGATGGGGGAGAGTGAAAATGTAGAGTTTATGTATGAGCAAAGTTAATTTTTTTTATTTTAATCCTCACCTGAGGACATGTTTATTGATTTTTAGAAAGAGAGAAAGGGAGAAAGAGAGAGAAACACCAATGTGAGAGAGAAATATTGAACCCACAACCCAGGTATGTGCCGCAACCAGGAATCAAATCCATAATCTTTTTGGTGTGTGGGATGATGCTCCAACCAACTGAGCCACCTGGTCAGGGCCAAAGTTAAAATTTTTTTCAACTTAAATATATTGTTGTAACTATTAGATATTTTATAAGCAACATGGTAAAACTCAAAGCAAAAGCCCATAGTAGATACACAAAAGAGTTTAAAAAAAAAAAGAATCTAAGCATATTACTACAAAAATCTTCAAGACCCAAAGAAAGAGAACAATGAAGAGAAGTAATTAAAAAGTTGCCAACTAGTCAGAAGATAATTAACAAAATAGCAATATAAATTCCATATCTACCACTGATTACTCTAAATCTAAATTAAATAATTTTTCAATAAAAAAGTGGAGTGGCTGAATGGATTAAAAAAAAAATCAAGATACAACTACACACGACCTCCAAGACTCTCTATCACTTTAAGAACACACACACACAGACTGAAAGTGGAAAGATGAAGAAAGATAGTCCCTGCAAATGGAAACCAGTAGAAATCAGGGGAGCAATACTTATATCAGACAAAAGGAATTTTAAGCCAAAGACTGTATTAAGAAACAAAGAAGATCATTATATAATGATAAAGGATAAAACATTTCCAAATATCTATGAACTGAACATATGAGCTCTTCCGTATGTAAAGCAGATATGAATAGTGCTGAATGGAGAAATAGACAGCAATGCAACCATGGTAAGAATACCGGTATTCCACTTTTAACAATGGTTAGATCCTCCAGAAAGGAACTCAGCAAGGACACATTGGTTTTAAACAACACATTAGATCAGATAAATTTAACAGCTATTCATAGAAGATTCTATACAATTGCAGTAAAATATACATTCTTCTCAAGCATACATAAAATATTTTTTAGGACAGAACAGGCTTAACAAATTTAAGAAGACTGAATTCATATTAAGCATCCTTTCCAACCACAGTGCTATGAATCCATAAATCAATTACAAAAAGAAAACTGAAAAGTTCACAAATATGTGAAGATTAAACAGCATGCTACTGAACAACCAATAGGTCAAAGGAGGTATCAAAAGAAAAACCAAAAAGTAACTTCAATTAAAATAGAAATACAGCGTACAAAAACTTATATGATGCAGCAAACACAGTTTTAAGAAAGAAGTTTATATGATAAACACCTATATTATGAAAAAATAAAGAGCTCAAATAAATAACTTTGTACCTTAAGGATTTAGAGAAAAAAAAAAAAAAAGAAACTAAGACCTGATTAATAGAAGGATGAAAATAATAAGATTTGTGTAGAAATAAATTAAATACAGACTAAAAAGATAATATAAATGGATAAGTGAAAACTTTAGCAAGTTACCTAGAAAAAGAGAGAAAACTCAAATAAACAATAAAACTCAAATCACAATAAAAGAGGAGACATTACAGATGATACCGCATATAAAAAGGCATCATGGGAGACTATTATAAACATTATATACTGGCACACTAGAAGAAGTAGGCAAATTCCTAAGAACAAAAAATCCCCCCAAAACTGAATCATGAAGAACTAGAAATCTAAATAGACCAATGCATAAGTAGATTTAACTGGTAATAATGAAAATTAAAAATTCCAATAAACAAAAATCAAGACCAGATGGCTTCATCAGTGAATTCTACCAAACATTTAAAGAAGAATTAATACCTATCTTTCTCAAATTCTTCTATGAAATAGAAAAGGACAGAACATTTCCAGACTTGTTTTGTCAGAACAGCATTATCCTGATACCAGAAGCAGAGGACACTACAAGAAAACAAAGTTGCTGGCCAATATCCCTAATGAACATAGATGCAAATGTCCTCAACAAAATATTAGCAAACCTAACTCAATAGTACATTAAAAAGACCACCCACCAGAACCCAGTGAGATTTATTATAGAGATATAAGGATGGTTCCATATGTGTAAATCAATCAGTGTGATATACCACATTAATAAAAGAAAGGAGCATATTCATTTGATCCTCTTAATAGTCGAAGACAAAGAATTTGAAAAAATTTTACACCCATTCATGATTTAAAAAAAACAAAACAAAACTCTGAACAAGCTAGGTACAGAGGGAAGAAACCTTAATACTGTAGAGACTGTACATGGCAGGCCCACATTTAAAATGATCTCAGTAATAAAAAGCCAAACGTTTTGCCTCTGAGATCTGGAAAAACATAAAGATATCCACTCTCACCACTTTTAATCAATGTAGATTGGAAGTCCTAGATATATACAATTAGGTAAGGAATAAAATAATAGGCATTCCAAAGCAGAAAGAAAGAAATAAAATTCTCTCTATTGGCAGATGGCATGTGATATATAAAAAACCCTAAAAATTCTACCAAAAAAGAATGAATAACTGAATTCAGTAATGTTGTAGGATACAGAATCAATGTACAAAATCAGTGCATATCAGTTTTAATGCACTAAGAACAAACTGTCAGAATGAGATATGAGTAAACAATCCCATTTGCAATTGCATAAAAATACTTAGAAGTAAATTTAACCAAGAAGATGAAAGACCTATACACTGAAAACCCTAAGACATTGACAACAAAAAAATTGAAAATGACACAAATAAATTAAAACATATTCCATGCTTATGGGTTGGAAAATTAATGTTAAAATAGTCATACCACTAAGAACAATCTAATATTTAATGTAACCCTATTATTAAAATTCCAATGGTATTTTTCACAGAATTAGAACAATCATAAAATTTGTGTGAAAACACTATAGAACCCAAAGTGCCAAAGCAATCTTGAGAAAGAACTAAACTGGATGCATTGTGCTTTCTATTTCCAAACTACCCTTCAACACTGTAATAAGCAAAATAGTATCATATTGGCAGAAAAACTGGCACATCAATCAGTGGAACAGAATTCAAAACTCAGAAATAAATTCAACCTTATATGGTCAATAAATTATGATAAAAGAGCAAAGAATATATAGTGGAGAAATGATAGTTTCTCCAGTAGATGGTATTTTCTGCATATGCACATGCAAAAAAAGAAAAGAAAGAAAGAAAAGTAAAGAAACTGCCCCCCTATTCTATACCACACAGAAAATTCAGCTGAAAAATTGATTATATTTGTGACCAGAAATTGTAAAACCTATAGCAAAATATCAGGGATAAGCTTTTTGGATTGGACACCAAAAGTAAACAAACAAACAAAAAATAACATAGAATTACATTAAATCAAAAGTTTCTGCGCAACAAAGGGAACCATGAACAAAATAAAAAGGCAACCGGCAGAACAGGAGAGATATTTATAAATTATATCCCTAAAAAACAGTTGATAAAAAGTATATATAAAGAGCTCTGGCTGGTGTGGCTCAGTGGACTGAGTGCCAGTCTGGGAACCAAAGGGTCACTGGTTCAGTTCCCAGTCAGGGCACATACCTGGGTTGCAGGCACATGAGAAGCAACCACACAATGACGTTTCTTTCCCTCTCTAAAAATAAATAAATAAAATCTTCAAACTATATATATGTATATATACATATATAAAGAAAACATACAATTCAATAGCAAACAAACATTTTGATCAGAAAATGTGTAGAAGAACTGAACAGTAATTGTATGTCTTTTCAAAGAAGACATACAAATGGCCAACGGGTACATGAAAAGCTTAGCAACATTACTAATCACTAGGGACATGTAATCAAAACCACAATGAGCTCACCTTACACCTGCTAGAATGGCTTTCATAAAAAACAAACAAAAAAAAAAAACAAAAAAAACCCAAAAAAAACAGATAGCAAGTGTTGGCAAGAATGTGGAGAAAAGAAAATCCTTATGGACTGTTGGTGGGGATATAAATTGTGCAGCAATTATTTAAAACGGTATGGATGTTTCTTTAAAAATTAGACTAAAACTACTAAGAAAATGAAAGCAGGATATCAAAGAGATCATTTCCCAAGATCATTTACAATAGCCAAAATATAAAAACAACCTAAGTGTTCATCACCAGATGAATAGATAAAGATAAAGATGGTATAGTTTTTATTCAGATGTGGAAGCTAAATAAAAATTCACACTCACAGAAACAGAAAGTAGCAAAGTGGTTGGCAGAAACTAGATTAGGGGAAATAAGGATAGTTTTGTAAAATGGTACAAGATTTTAGAAATGAGATGAATAAGGTCTAGGTTTCTAATAAATAACACAATGACTGTAGTTGATAGTGAACATTGTATTGTATAATTGAAATTTTCTGAAAGAGTTGAACTTGAATGTTCACACACACACACAAAAGAACAAGTTCTTTGGAGGTGTTGGCTATATTAAGTAAGTGGGAGGAATCTTTTCACAATGTATACGTGTCGGGGGGACACAAAAAATTAGAATTATCTTCTGGAAGGCAGGCCCCTTGTAGTATAGGCTTCCCCCACTAGGTGAGTGTTCTAGGAACCCATCTGTATCAGTGTACCTGCTGATGTTATTTTTTTTTTTAAGATTTTTTTAAAATTTATTTATTTTCAGAGAGAGGAGAAGGGAGGGAGAAAGAGCAATGTATGGTTGCCTCTCACATGGCCCTCACTGGGGACCTGGCCTGCAACCCAGGCATATGCCCTGACTGGGAATTGAACCAGGACCCTCTGGTTCCCAGCCCACGCTCAATCCATTGAGCTACACCAGCTGGGCCTGCTGATGTTATTGTTAGAGGCGGAATTTGGCTTTAGTGATTTTTTCTGAAGACTCATTCAATGTATTTGCCCATTTCATGATGGTTGATTATGAGCACACCTGCCCACATCGAGCTGAGTGTTCAGTAGTTTTTGACTAAAAATTTCATAACCCCCGTACCCCTTCCTCCCTACTCACCTAAGTTTGCTGATGTTGAAGAGGTGAAACAAAAAAATAGCAGCAGTACTAAAAAGCATCAAAATTGATGGGTTCAAAAACTGCTTTGAGCAGTGGAAAAAGTCTCCATAGGTATATTGCATCAAATGTAGAGTACCAAGGTGACTGAGGTTTAAACATATAAGAATAAATATACAATTTTTTATAAATAAATTCCATTTTGGGAGGCCTCCTTGGTATATCACATCATCATTATATAAACTTTAAATATTTAAAATGTTTATTTTTAATTATACTTCTATATAGGTGAAAAACACAAAATAACCATATGCCTAAACAAAAACTTGCACACGAACGTTCATAGTAGCGTTTTCATAATAGACAAAAGGTGCAAGTTACCCCAGTGTCCATTATAGGCTGCACGGATAAACGAAGGTGGCATATCTACACGATGCAATATTATTTAGCCATAAAAAAGTCATGAAGTACTGTTACATGCTGCAACATGGGTGACCCTTGAAAACACTAGGCTGAGTGAAAGAAGCCCTAAGAAAAGTACGCATATATGACTCCATTTATGTGAAATGTCCAGAGTAGGCAAATCTGTAGAGACAGGAAGTAGATTAGTGGTTGTCAAGGCTGGGGGCAAAGGGGAACGGGGGATAACTGCTAGTGAGGAAGGGCTTTCTCTTCAGGGTGACGGATATGTTTTGGAATCAGAGAGTGGTAATGGTCGCACAACTCCGTGAATGTACTCAGGGCCACTAAACTATGCACTTTACAATGTTTTGTGCTGTATGAATTTCACCTCAATTTAAAAAAAATAAAAAATAAGGGATGGATGCACAGTGCAACATGGATGAACCTTGAAACCATTATACTGAATGAAAGAAGCCAGTCACAAAAGACTACATATTATGTGACCCCATTTAGGTAAAGTGTCCAGAAAGGCAAATATACTTAGAAGGAAATTAGTGGTTGCCTAGGAGAAACAGTGGGCATGGGATGATGAAAATGTTTCGAGACTGATTGTGGTGATGGTTGTACAATTCTGTGAACATTCTAAAAATCCTTGAGTTGTACTTTTTAACTGTGTGAATGTCATAATAAATTGTACCTCAAAACCTTTAAAAAGATAGTAGCTAGGGTCATCTCTTGTACACTGTTGCTTCAGTAAGATAATGTTAATCTCATAATTAAAGATATTAACATATAAATTTAATAATAATACTTTCTAGCACTTACTCAAGCAAAATAAAAGGTTAACTTTAAGACTCTCTGAAGATAAATATTTGGCGAGAGGATGAGACAGAGAGGGTGAGGGAGAGGGAGAAGCAGACGGAGAGAGAGATGTTCTTCACAAATTATTTGTATGGACAAATCCCTGCACACCTCACTGCCTCCTCGTCTTCCTCTCTGCCTTGGTGAATGCTTTGAGTCACAGGGGATGATAAGAACAAGTGCTCAAATAACTTTTACAAAGTTCTGAATTTAATTTAAAAGTTGAAAGAGAAATCGCATATTTAAGCATTTTTATGTATATTCACCTGGACTGTGAACAAAGAGTGTAGACGGCAAAAAAAAAAGACTCCAATTGAAACCAAGGATTTATAGAGAGTGGAGCAGCACGCTCAGGTCAGATATCACAAAGCCACGGTCTCCCCGCCTTCGGACTTCCCACAGAAAAGACAATTCGGAGGAGTAAACATAGAAAAGAAGAGAGATGGGGAGAGAGTTTTGGAAGGGGGAGATCAAGGAAAAAAATCAAAGAAAAAAGATGATTTTGAATAGCCCATATGGACTTTGTTCTTCTTTTAGCCTGAAAGGAAATTAAAATCTATGTGATTATGACAAAGAAAATTGGGCGACACAATGCAAGCCTTGCCGCTGACCAGCAAAGAACTGAAAAGGATCAGAAGTGTCGGGATAACAACATGTTTCAGACAAGTCTTCGCACTTTTAACAAGATCTCTGCCTCTGTTTTCCCACATTTTCTTCTTATGTGATAAAGAGATTTGCTGATTTAAGTCTTCCTTTGCCTGACCTCTTTGTATCTCCAGTGCAATTTAATGTTTCAGGAGTGTTAGACCAATAGGCCAATTTGGTTCAAAGAACACAATTTCTAACCTCTATCATTTCTCTGTATTTGCCTCCTTCCCTTTCCTCTCCAGCCTACCCACAGACGAGCAAACTTATGTATCCTTTATTTGATCTTCCTGCTGGTAATTTAGAATATCTCGCTATTTTTCCAGGCTATAATGTGGTACTCAAGTTGTCTAACTTAATATCAGAGTAAGTTATGCACTAAGATAATTTTGCAAATGAAATTGCTTAAAGACAAGATGATGACACATTACAATATTTCTTTCCTAGTCACAAGCACTACAATGCATTAGATGGAAATTATCTATGTGTCAGGAAGATGCAGTAAAAAAAAAGTGCTACCGCCCAGTAAAGTGCTCAAATTGGGGGTTAAAAAAAGAATGACTGCCAAGAGAGCGTCAAGGAAGTGAGAAAGTAATAAAGTCTGGAAATGCATTTATGAATGACAAGTGTTTTTGGTTTTATCAACTCACTTGTAGATGAGTTGAAAAAATGTTGAATTTTGTTCTTTCTCTTATTCCCTTTATTATGATTATTGAATGATTCCAGCAGCAGACCATTTTTCTTTAAAGGAAGTTCATAATTTCATTAAGAATGACCTGATTTCATGGCAGTTGGGCAGCATAGGACGGCAGTTCTGTCTGCTAGTGGACCGCCTGCTAACCCACACAGCCTCATTTGATGATGAACGATATGCTGAGTACCTACTGTGCCCAGAGAAAGTCTGGCACTCTTGCTAGTGACTTGCAGATTACCAGGCAAACATCAAGTATGGAAAGCAAAAATATGACAAATTTACCCTTCTACGTGATCTTCCAAGATGGGATTAGGGACTGCATCATTTTAGAAGTTTAGCAAAATCATTTGAAAATGATTAATATGGCATTTTGACAGGATTTGCAAAATTGCAAATCAGGGACAGTTATGTAATGTAGACTTTCTTTAGTATACACACACACACACACACACATATATGCTGAGGTTAGTATATATGTGTCTGATACATATCTATTATTTATTATCTAACTATTTATCATTTATCTATCTTTTTATCCATATTTAGATATGAGTTCCACAAATGGAAAATAAAAGAAAACTATTCACAAGGCAAAACATTTTTAACTTTTGATATTGTGTAGTTTGAACACAATACCGAGCACTTACACCATTTATGAACAAAAGTGCAGACTCAATACAAGGCAGATAATTTAATTTTGAAAATTGTAAACTGAAGGATAAAGATACTCTGAGGCTTTTGCTAAGGGAACACAGTTAACTACGCCATTAGAGATTGAGGGAAATTTAGCTTCAGTTCAGCACCTCATTTTCCAGACCTGTGTGGATTGCTTTGTCAATGCTTGCGGGTGAAATCTGAGTGCCCTGTATGGATTGTTGCAACAAGTCACCTTAGTGTTCTGCCTCACTGACACATGCGACTGCAGACGTTTCAGGGAAATCCATAAATGCCCCAGAATGTGCACGGCCTTGACATTTGTCCTGTGTCACATACGGTTTGCCAGTGTGAAAATGGAGGCAGGGCATTGTTTTTAAAGTTAGAAAATAAGTGCATGTTCATCCGCATGAGACCGGGCAGCACTTGTCATTTCATCGCTGGCTGAGGTGACATTTGAAATCCCATTCTTATTAACTTAAATGTCCAAAGCTACTAAATTCAATAGATTTTTGCGAACACGTGCCCTTTTTTGTTCATTTCCTCATCTGTCAACAAAACATGTAAATTACACAGCTATACACAAAAAATCAGGATGGCTATTTTGTTTTTAAGCCCTAGAAATTTTTCAAAATACAGCTTATGCACACATAAAAACCCTGACTGAAATGAAGTCTGAAGTCAACACCAGATAAAGATCGGGCCAATGCCTCTAACTAATAAAGGTTCAAAACCCAGGAGGTGGAATGGACATGAAATGTGGGCCTTTGTGTCCTCAGAGAGTAAGGCAACATTATTTATAGAAAGCACTGCATTTACCACCACAGAGCTGAAAAGAGAGTAGCCACCTCGACCTTATTTCAGGAAACTGTCATTTTTTTTTATGCCTAATGTGCTTTGGCCCAGAAATGTATTAACCCTTGCGCTAATATATGAGACCTTTATTCTGATATATTCATTCTTCTTCCTGAAGAGTTATTGAGCCATCATCTTGTTTTCCATATTTCCAAAGTGTCTTCTAGTTGACACACTTTCTAGTAGGCTTGACAAATAAAATATAGAATCCCCAGAGAATTTGAATTTCAGATAAACAAGGACTTTTTAAAAACATTAGTATGTATCATGCAATATTTTGGGCATACTTATACTAACAAAATCATTCATCATTTATGTAAAATTCTAATTTAGCTGGTCATCTGGTAGTTTGGTTTGTTAAAACTGGCAATCTTAAAGGTGGTCACTCTTAGAAAAACCACATGTCCTTTTAAAGGATATGTTTATCTTAGCCAAACCTATCATTCTTCTCTTTAGCACTTCTGATTGCTTATCAAAAATAGGAAGGTCATTCATACATAGTTGATGAAAACAATATTTATACATATTCATTCTGGGCCTGAAATTTCCATAAAAGAACCAATAATTTTCACTCCCTGTGATGCAGATCTCTTTAGCAGAACCATTTCATGTAGAAGACACTACCTTCAGTGGCTATAAAGTGCAGAGCTGGTTTATCTGATCTTTCACTAACCAGAGGCCTCAATGTATTCATCAATGTATTTCCACTTCATTTATTTTCATTCCCTGAAGTAAGAGCACAAATAGAAAAATTGCAGTAGAGTAATTATGTGACAGTGGGTACAGAAGAAGGGGCCCAAAATGACATGCTTTGGGTTATTAAAATATTGTAATCAATAAGAATTCTTAGTGATGTAATTGATTTGTTTTAAAATATCTTGTGATCACATATGGTCTTAGACTAGAGGCAGAATCATATAACCCACTTTTGGGAAGACTTCACAGACACCTGTGATTGTTACCTCTTGAAAGAATTGTTTTTAAAAAGTCATTGTAGATTTCTACCTGTGTAAATTTGTGATAACAAAGTCTCTTGCATTTGCAAAAAGAAAAGAGAAAAAAGATGCTTTCATAGCAGTTGAGAAATCTTTGCTTAATTTGTCTAAGAAGTTACTTTTTCTTTTTCTTGGTTTTATCTTCTTGGATCTGTTCCTTTCATGCTTTTATTTATTTTTTTTTTTTTTACATAGAATGATTAGCTCCTGTGTTCTCATTTATAAAATGAAGATAACAGTAGTTACTCCCTCACTTGCCATGAAGATTATATAAGGTGACTATAAAAAATTTTAGATTAGTTCTGAACCACTGTAGCTTATTGTTTGACACTGATTGAATGCATTCTATGGTACTATTCAGATCATTTTGTAACTTAATAACTTATTAACATGCTTTCCATATAATGTCAAATGTGCAAATAACCTGCTTGTCTCCATTTGGTAGGTTGGATTCTGCCTTTCTTGGCACAACTTTAAGGGACAATTGCTATGATTTCAGTGTTATTAAGCATTTGTCCTAAAAAAAAAAAAAAAAAGCCATGGCTTGTGCATTTTTAAGTTTGCTTTGTGTTCTTAAACTTCTTTACTAAACTGAGCATCAAGTATAAATATTCTATTACCAGATTGAATACACATTTAGATTTCCTTAACATATGGAAACTTTAAATGGGTTCAGTTTGAACCTTGCCTAGTAGTTACCCTTTATTTTTCACAATTAAACATTTTTCAAGGAATATCTCTATAAGGTTTTGAAAAATATCACATATCTATACTGAAAGCAAAACCTGATAGAGGTGATTAGTTAAGACTGACAGTCACATTTATTATAAACAGTAAATTCAAAATAGAAAAGTTTACTCCAAAATACCCCACTCTCCTTAAAACATTGACAACCTAAAGAAGGTTTTTTTTCAGAATGAAATGATACAAAACTGTTATGGTAGACAGCATTTTCAGTAATGCAGGATTCTTAAAACCTCTACATGTAAAAAAATGAATGCATGATCCCCAGCTGGTGTAGCTCAGTGGATTGAGCGCGGGCTGGGAACCAGAGGTTCCCGGTTTGATTCCCAGTCAGGGCACATGCCTGGGTTGCGGGCCACGTCCCCAATGAGGGCCATGTGAGAGGCAACCATACAGTGCTCTTTCTCCCTCCCTTCTCCTCTCTCTGAAAATAAATAAATAAAATCTTAAAAAAAAAAAATGAACGCATGAATGAGTGCAAACACCCACCCACATAGATCAGAGTACTATAAGCTGCGATCTCATTTAAGACTTTTGATTGTGACCCAACTGCACCAGATGCCAAAGTCTGTGATCAGAACATAGTTAAAGTATTCAGGTGCACGGACTATTTATTGAACTTGATCAAACAAAAGCAATTAGTGATTGCTTCATACTTAGCCTCTAATTAAAAGATAATTTTTTCTTGAAAAATAACTAATTTTTTAAAAATTAAGTTTGTCCTTCTCAAAGGTAGGGGTTATATTTGTTTTTTCCTTATAATCGATATTAAAAGCTAATGAGGCTTCCAGTCAAGATGGCAACGTAGGCAGACATGGCTTGCCTCTTCACATAACTACATCAACATTACAATTAAAATATAGAAAAACTGCTCTGGCTGGTGTGGCTCAGTGGATGAGTGCCGGCCTGAGAATCAAAGGGTCACTGGTTCAGTTCCCAGTCTAGGGCACATGACTGGTGGCAGGCCAGGTTCCCAGTAGGGGGCACATGAGAGGCAACCACACATTGATGTTTCTTTCCCTCTCTTTCTCCCTCCCTTTCCCTCTCTAAAAATAAATAAATACAATCTTAAAAAAATAAATTAAAAAGATAAAATATAGAAAATCCACCATTCAGAAATGTCAGAAATTGAGTTGATGGAAATCTGACAACTAATGAATTAAAGAAGTCTGACAACTAACGAATTAAAGAAACCACATTCATGCAGTCTTGTAGGAGGAACACAGACACATAAAAGGCTGGCCCCACACCCATGTGGGTAAAATTCGGGAGGAATATCTCGGGAGCGAGAAGTCCCAGACCAACACCAGGCCCCTCTCCAGTGCCAGGAAGATAGGTTCCCACAACTTCTGGCTATGAAAACCAGCAGGGATTGAATCAGTGGAGGAGGCTGCTGGAACCCTAAGCAGTTCCTCTTGAGGAACCCACACACAGACTCACCTACTCAGATTTGCTCCTTCTGAGCTCCAGCACTGGGTTGGCAGCTTGAAGGGCACCAGTGGTATACAGGGAGAGACAAAAGTGTCCATATCAGGGCAAGCAGAGGTCATTATCCCTTTGCTGAGCCCTCTCCTCTATAGAGCCTACCTGTTCCATATCTAAGACTCCATCAACCTGGTTAATACTGTATGACCCACCTTGGAGATCCACAGAGACTCTACCCCACCCAAATTACAGGCCCACACAAGCTGCTTTCCCATAAGAATGGTTCATCTTGGCTCCTAAATCCTATCAAACAAGCAACAGCTGAGTTCAGTGAGCCTTAGCACCAGCTAGATCAGAGTCTCAGTTTGGCTCCACCTGGGAATCTCCAAGCCCAGCACAAGTAGCAGCCATCTCAGATTGCTTTACAGCTTAGGCAGGGTTCCCCAGGAAAAATTCAGGTAGGGGCTGACCTTGTCCTGTACTACTTGGGAAACCCCAGGACCAATGTACCCACTGGACAGCTACAGACCACATCGAAGCACCACCTTCCTACTCCTGCACAGCTGACCTTCCACAGAGGGCAGAGGTTGGTGTTCAGTGGTCACAGGCAGTCCTTACAGTTGACTGGCCTGGGTAAATCCCTTTCATTAATATGCCAACAGCAACCAGGACTCAACTATAAGAGAAGCCCACACAAAGCGTGCACCTTGAGTACCCAGCTTGGGTAATAGAGAAGGTTGTGCCATGGGACCCTAAAGGACACCTACTACATTAGGTCCCACTACCAAGACACAAAGTCAAAGTAACTCTACCTAATAGATAGAAATAAACACAAGGAGGCTACCAAAATGAGGAGACAAAGAAACATGGCCCAAATGAAAGAACAGATCAAAACTCCAGAAAAAGAACTAATTGAAAGGGAGATAAACAATCTGTCAGATGCAGAGTTCAAAACATTGTGTAATGAGGACCTCAGCAGTGTAAAAAAGACCCAGTCAGAAACAAATAATCTACTAATTGAACTAAAAAAAACAATTTACAGGGAAACAATAGTAGAATGGATGAAGCTGAGAATGGAATCAATGATTTTGAATATAAGGAAGCAAAAACAACCATGCAGAACAACAAGAAGAAAAAATAATCCAAAAACATAAGGATAGTATAAACAACCTCTGGGACAACTTAAAGAATTCCAACATTTGCCTCATAGGGTTGCCAGAAGGAGAAGAGAAAGAGCAAGAAATTGGAGATCTTTCTGATAAAATAGTGAAAGAAAACTTGCCCATATGGTGAAGGAAATAGACATGAAATTCCAGGAAGTGCAGAGAGTACCAACTATGATGGACACAAAGAGGCCCACTCCAAGACACATCATTATTAAAAGGCCAATGGGTAAAGATAAAGAGAAACTTTTAAAAGCAAGAGAAAATAAGCTCGTTACTACAAGGTCATCAGATGGAAGGGGAGAGAGAGAATGGGTGAAGAGGTGAGGAGATTAAGAAGTACAGATAGGGAAAGAAAATCTTAAAAAAAAAAGAAATAAAATCTTAAAAAAAAGTACAGATAGGTATTTACAGAATAACCATGGGGATGTAGTGTACAGTACAGGAAATGGAGTAGCCAAAGATCTTATACAAATGACCATTGGATACGGACAATAGTGGGGTGATTGCCTGAGGGAGAAGGGAGCACTGGGTGGAGGGGGCAAAAGGGGGAAAAATCAGGACAACTGTAATAGTATAATCAATTAAATATAATTTTTTAAAAAGCTAATGAACAACTCTGTGTGCATCACAAATACAGGTAACCAATGCAACACACACTGCTTTTATGAATATGACATAAAAATATAAGCCTGATATTGTCCAAACTTGTTAGAGATATTCTCCAACTCATAACTACAAGTATATGGAATCAAAAGGCAGTACATCATCATAGATACATTTGGTTTTAAGGAAAAGAACAAGGATAAGTCACTTGGATGAGTTACGAAATAAGGGAGGACTCAAGCAGAATATTTTGACATAAGGCTTAAAGACAGGGAGTTAAAGGACCAGGGAGGTTTTGAGAAAAAGCACATGGTTTAAATACGCGAAAGGAGGGCTGTCTTGTCTCACACCTACAGGACCAAATGTCTTCACATGTAACATAACAAATGAGAACATAAACTTTGGATTTAAATATGTCATTAAATCTTGACCCTTCTCTTCACTAACTGTGGGACTCGTTACAAGTTCTAGAGCATAATCTCTGTAATGGAGGTGAATATGATGCCATATCATCAGTTTTTACATCATGAAGCAGAAGATGTGTGCAGAGGACATAGCACTCATTACATGTAATGAATGGTATCCCTTTCTATTACATGGGTGGGCAGATCCATTTAAAAGAGAACTGGAATGAGCTGATCGTTCATCACTATATATAATGCAAGGAGAGAATAAAACTATGCAGTCAGAGGTGGATAATGACAATGAAAAACAGATTTCAACATGGAAAAAATTTAAAGAAAAAAACAATAAAATTAATATGTATTCAGTATGAAAATTATCTATAATATAGAAAATTAAAAATTGCTGCCATAATTCCAACATCTAGATATGGTCACTTTCAACACATAATTTTAATTCATCTCAGACTTTTAAAAACATATTCACATACACATAAACTTATTCATACTTTTTTTGTTAAAAATACAACTGTACTAAGAATAAGTATCTTGTCTTTTTGCATATGGGTATTTTCCATGTCAACATATATGTTTATATTAAAATATAATATGTTACATATTACTCTATTGCATAAAATTTTATATTTTATTTAACCAGTTACTAATGAGAGACATTTAAAGTATTTTTAAAATTATGTCATTATAAATGTAATTAAAATAAAATGTCCATGAGTCCATACTGATAGAAATAAATTATTTTAAAAAAATGAACAGAGAGCATAGACAAACTTCTTGTGTGGAAGGGTTCTGAATAACCTACGTAGATACTCTGCTCTCACGGAGTGGGGCTGCACATAGTGACAGCGTTCTGAAAAACACAGTATGAATAGAGGAAACCGAATCACTTTACCCTAGAGCAAGGCTGTCAAACTCATTTTCACTGGGGGCCACATCAGATTCGAGATTGCCTTCAGAGGGCCAAATATAATTTATGATTGTATACATGTAACTACTCCTTAACAGTTAAGCGAGAGCTCTGCACTGCCACTGGGTAGAAACAAGGTGCCGGGCCAGATTACACAAGGTAGAGGGCAGGATTCAGCCCGCGGGCCTTGTGTTTGCCACCTGTGCCCTAGAGAAACCACATAATTCCAGTCTAATCATTAAAAAAAAATAGACAAATCTTAATCAAGGGGGCAATCTACAAAACGTCTTAACAGTATTCCTCAAAACTATTAAGGTCATAAAAAATAAGAAAACCTGAGAAACTCACAGTCAAGAGACAGCCTAAAGAAACATGGAGACTATCTGTTATGTGCTGGTTTAGAAGGAATTTGGGAACAGAAAAGAGACATTATGTAAAACTAAGGATATCTAAGTAAACTATGGACTCTAGTTAATCATAATGTAACAATATTCATCCATGAATTGTAACAAATTTACCAAGCCAAAGAAAATGTCAATAATAGGAAAATGTGGGTGGGGGGTATATAGAAACTCTACCTTCCCCCCCGCAAAATCTGAAACTCTTTTGTAATAAAAAGTTTACTAAAAATTAATAAATCATCTTATAGAAATGTTTCCTACTAGAGTTTACTCAATATGAATTTCTAAGAGAGAAAAATATTTGGGTCAAAACATATTTACATTTAAAATGATATACAAAATAAACCAGGTCTTTTCTTTAGACAATTGAAACCATTTTTGAGTATGTAATGTATATATTTCAGGCTCTAGGTTACCATTCAAGGGAATACAAATGGGCATTAATGTTACTCTATGGAGCTCATCATCTAATTATGAACACATATGCATAAGTATAAGTTATAATAATTGTGATAAGGGAGAAACAACTGTGAGTTATAAGAGGTTATAACGTAGCTATTTTTAGGCTGTGCAGTTGGCTGGCTCACCTCAGGGAGAGATGATGAAGCTGAGATGATGAATAAGAAGGCAGTAACTTGTTTAGGATGCTACTGTTCCAGCGTGGGTCGGGTGCAACGCATTAGTGGGAAGATCGAAGGGCAATTTTTAGATTTAAAGAAGCCGATATAGACAAAATAGAAGAAGAAAGGTGAAGAATAGTATAAAATTACCTAGAGAAATAGTCGAGGGTGGAAACTTGAATGCATATTTTTCTCAATAAAATAGGCCATCTTGGAAGACTTTTAGCAGGAAGAATGACACAAAGAATGTTTACATTTACAATGTATCATTTTAACCTCCAGGTGAGAGCAGATTCAAGGCGGTCAAGATGGGGAGCAGATTCTATCTCATCAGATTCTATCTCTGATGAGATAGAATCTGCTGCAGCAGGCCCGGTGAATAGAGCCTTTCACCAGAGTGTGGTGTTATATATGAAGCACATGTACAGAAAATATGCACTTGCACAACATGGACATTTACCTGGGATGGGGAATAAAGAAGAAGGAAGCATTGAAACCCCTGAAGTCCTAATTCTATTAACTTCATTCTTGGTGGTCCCATTCCTTAAAACAGAGAATGCTAGAGTAGGGAGTGACATTCAACAACAGCAACAAAAGTTCAGCTTGGACGTGGTAAAACAGAGTTGCCTCTGAAATGCCCAAATGCAGCTGCCATAAGAAAGAGTCTATAGGTAAGGTTACCATACAGGAAAGAGTCTATAACTCAGAAGTGAACTCTGCCATAAATAAATTAAAAAGTAAGTAAAATCACTTGTGTCAATGTGATTATCAAGGGAGAAGGTATACAATGAAAAGATAGTAAATAAGACCAAATCTTAGGAACTTCTCATACCGAAAATCTAAAAAGTGAAATAGAAACTAGTGAAGATTATTAGCAGGGATGGACCAGAGAGATGGAGGGTGTGGTAGATCAGAGGAGTGTGTTTATGAAAGACAAGGGGAAAGGGAATTTCAAGAGAAAGGGCATGATTAATACCACCACATAATGCTACTGTGAGCTCAAATAAAATAGACTTTAAAATGTTCATCGAAAATATTGTCCTAGATATAATAGGTGATTTTTTAAATAAGCTGCTGTGAAAACTTTATTTTTCTTTACTCCCTCCCTGTCTCTTCCTCTTTTTCTATAAACTGTGCTTCGTTGTTCAGAGAGACGGGGCGGAGGTTAGTTGCAGAAGAACACAGTCAAGGGCATAGCCTACTTCCAGCATACACAAGGCGGTATTATCAGTGTTATAAGTTATCTGTACACACTTAACATGCACTTAAATCTTTAACCTTAGAACAATGTGCTCATTCTCAAATTAGCTATAAATAGCCTGCAGATAAAACATTTAAAATGTGATTTTTCTCAGTTTGCAAAAATTTACCACACTTAACTCTTGCAAAAAAAAGGATGCTGTCCATCTGATGGGTGGTACCTAAGTGACCATCATCCTTGGCCATCTAGCCTGTTGCTCAAGGGCAAAAGTTTAGTGGGGATTTAATATGAAAATCTGGAGAGTTACTGTGGCCAGGAGGGAAGCTAATTTGGAATCAGAGCACACTGAGATAAACTGCAGCAACTGGAAACAGGCTTGTGAGAGAGGGTAGTGCGGCTCTTTTTACCAGTTGTAGCGAGAGTAGTGGTTTGCCTTTAAGCTCTACTCAGCTTTAGGCTAAAGGTTTGAGTTTCCTTTTATTTCCATAATCCTTCTAATCATGATCACACATGTTCTTTTCAGATATCATTACCAGTTGTGGGTTTGTCATTCTGATTTTCTGGGCATTGGTAGAACATTTAATAATTACATGACATGAGCTAAGCCTGTCAGACCTCCGCAAAATAGACCAACATTAACAAATGAGATATCCTCATAAACAAAATTAACAGGAGACGGGTATTATCATTTAAAGTACTGGCTCAACAATCCTTTTCTCATCATTCAGCTGCAAAATTAATGTGTTTGTGGATTTTTTGGCTATTCATGATCACTTTAAAGTAGCAGAGACCATAATATTACTTTATTCTTAAAAGCACAGAATGTATTGCTCTTTTAGGAGAGGGTGTGTGTGTGTTTGTGTGTGTGTCAGTCCGTGTCTTCTGGCCAAATTTCAAGTTGGATAATTGTCTACCAACTTCCTGAATCTTTATGATATTTTACTGGGACAATATGTATTCCTTCTCTCCCTTATTAACCAGTGCTGTTTGCTGATAAATATTTTCTGTGGTATATTTGAGAGCTTGTTCACTAATACGCTAAAACAGAAAGTCCTAGTTACACTTCTGAAAGGTAATAAAGTAATCCAATGTATACAAATTGAGTATTTCCTTTGAGCAAGATCCCCTGAATCAGTCTGAACATCTGCAAGTTTGTTATTTCAAAGAGAATTTCATGTTTAGCCAATGGAGCTTTTCAATAGTGAGCTAGCTGCAGATCAAATGTTGACATTTATTATTATCAAATGATAACTCACCAGTTGGATTATCTGCTTTGAAAGACACTGACAGTATTTGAAGTTATATTTCCAACTGAAACTATTCTCCTCTTTGCTTTACTGCCTTCCTCATCGCCTCCCCGCTACATATGTTTAACAGAAGTTCTCACGGCTACTTGGATGGAAAAGCTATCTTGACTTTCTACAAAGACCAACATCTTAAGTGGTTTCAAGTTGTTTAGATGGATATTGTTTATCAACTCATTTCTGTCTGTCTGTTTAAAATACACAAAACCAAATGTACTCTGAGCAATGGTGAAATAAATCAAATAATAGATATTCAGTCCTTCCGCAAATGCCTGAAAGAAACAAATGCACCACTTATGAAAAAATGATAGGTGCTTTCCTGGCTTTATTTTTTTTTTTTATCATCTTGAAATCATTTCTGAAAGGAAAAAAAGAGTCTACATGGACATTTCTATTCCAACAAGATAACTAGCTATTATTCACTAAGTAGTACCAGCAAGGTAAATACAGAAAATTGCTTCAAATGAACAAATTTAAGTTTAAGAACTTGAATGTTACTGATACACTTCTAAGAGGAAGATTTTGAAGTAGGAAACAAAAATAATCCACTTTTCCCAGGAGAATAAAGAATATAAGTGAAAAACATTGGCATCTTTACATTAAAAAAAATTTTAAACATTTTATTGGCTAATTGGCAAGATATTCATTTTAAGAACTATTTAATAATTTTTAATCTGCTAATGTTTGGCAATTGTTCAGAAATATCATGTATTTGGTTATTAGAATAAAAATCAATGTATTTGGTATTTAGAATAAAAACAAAATGCACTAAAAAAGGAAGGTGTTACTTAAACATCTCTAAGCGCTACATTAGTTCAGCACTTATTTAAAATATCTAAATGTGAATATCTAACTCTAGTCAATAGAAATTAATGCAAATATTCAAGTAGTCAAACCCATGCTAATGTTTAGGCTTCTATCCAGCTGCTAATGTCTAGCTCCTTTATTTTTCTATGGTCCATAGCCAACTTTCCTTTGCTCATCATTTTGTCTTCTCTGCTTAAAATGCGACTTTGTATACACTCTCCTTTGTCCTCCTCCTCTCTCTGTTTCCCCTACTTCTTCATGTTACAACCCACTACACTGACAACTCACTTTACTTCCACTGGTCAGATATTTTTAATTCCTCCTGAGAAGCTGCGAAACTGTTCTCTGACTTTGGAATCTAAAGCAGGGATTTACCATTAATTCTCTCTGCCTGAAATTACAATTAATTAAAACCTTTTAAAATCATAGAATTGGTTATCTACATTCTATGCGGACCTGTCAGTTTATCTGTGCTTATAACCCCTGCTTTAGTTTAAACCATCCAGTGTATTATTTTTGTTTTCTGACATAACTATTCGATATTACTTTTTTCTTTGCTCTTTTTTGATCCCTATTAAATTATAGATTCCTGCTTTGGCACATTTCAAAAGTAAAATCTTTCCGTAGCTAAGAGGCCTCTTAGATTTACTGTCTTTAAGTGATGATGGATAAATGAGGAAGGAAAATCTGTGACGTGGACAATGACAGAGCATCATGAGAGTTAAGTACTCAGGTGCACCTGCCTAGCCCGCTGTTTGGAAAGGATCCTTGTTTACTTGGAATAGAGAGTCTGCAGAATTGAGTAAGCAGTGCCATTATTATTATTATTATTATTATTATTATTATTATTACTCATACTAATATAAACTGAGAGAGGAAAAATGTTCAAAAGATTGATTTATAAGCCACAAACAACTAAAGCACTTGTATATTTACAAGTTCCAATCCCATTCCCAATAAAGCTATTTGAACAGTTCCCACTGTTTGGGAGTAGCTATTGTTAAGACATCTATAGAAGTAAAGCAAGCTGTTGACATTGGTGTCAAGTGGCCCATAAAAGAGAACATACCTCATATCACTTCGGGGAACATATCCTAAGAATCCTGAAACACTAATCAAAAGAATATATGCATCCTTATATTAATAACAACATTATTTACAATAGCCGAGATTTGGAAACAGCCTAAGTGCTATCAGTAGAAAAGCAGACTAAAAAAGTGATGGTACATTTAGACAGTGGAACAGCACACAACTGTGAAAGAGCAGGAACTCTTACCTTCTGAGACAGTACGATGGACCTGGAGGTAATTAGGCTAAGTGAAATGAGCCAGTCAGAGAAAGACAAATGCCATATCATATCACTCATATGTGGAATATAATGAACAAGATAAAGTGGAACAAAATAGAAACAGAAGCATGGGTTCATGGATCTGACTGACAGCTGTCAGGTGGGAGGGAGGAAGGGAGAACTGGATAAAAGGAAGTGAAGAGATTAGCCAAAGGACATGTATGCATGACACATGGACACAGATAATAGTGTGGTGTGGCCTGAGGGAAGGAGGGCCGGGGCTGGGTAGAGGTGGGCATTGTGGGGGAAAATGAGGACATCTGTAACAGTGTCAACAATAAAGTAAAAAGAGAAATCAGTAGTTTAAGAAAGAAAAATAATAGTTATCTTTGTACTAAGAAAAGTGTTAACAAGTGTGGTTTTTTTTTTTTTATTATGTTTCCAAATTGTTTCTCTCTCCTTTCGTATTAGAGGTTTACACACCTTGGCACATTGCTTTGTGATTTGCATTACCTTCCTGTAGGTGAAACATACTTCCTCTCCAGTGTCAGGTGTGGCCAAGTGACTTACTTCTGTCAGTAAAAAGAATCAGAAGTGGTACAAGCCTCTCCTCAGAGGAAGCTTTATGTGCTGTTGACTCTTTCCACCCACTATCTTCTTCTTTTCCCTTTGCCCTGATGATAGCATGTCCCAAATGAGGCTCTTCCTACAGCTTGTGTGTTGGAAGGTAATTACATGTAGAGTAGAGGAAAAGCACTTGATAGCCACCGACATATAATATAAGCAAGAACTAAATTAATGTTATTATACAATACTAAGATGTTAGGGTTACTTATCATCATTGCATGAATTAGCAAACATTGACCAGCACTCAAGTACATACGTGATTTATTCTAACACACAAGTATACAAACAAAAATTCTACCTTTTTTTTATTGGTCTGATGTTATTAAAATTTCTTTTTTTTTTTTTTTAAGATTTTATTTATTTATTTTCAGAGAGAGGAGAAGGGAGGGAGAAAGAACAATGTATGGTTGCCTCTCACATGGCCCTCATCAGGGACCTGGCCCGCAACCCAGGCATGTGCCCCGACTGGGAATCGAACCGGGACCCTCTGGTTCCCAGCCCGCGCTCAATCCTCTGAGCTACACCAGTCGGGCTGATGTTATTAAAATTTCTTGATGAAGAAATAGGATTTAAGATGTCACTTGCACTTGAGGGACCTCTTTCTTCCTCTATAGGTACGATTTAGCCATTACCAGAGACTGTCTGTGGTGACTTTATCTTACAGAGTGTCCATCATTATTCTCCACACAGGTGAGGTGGCGTGAGGGAAAATAAAATGTCTAGAATTGCTCCTCCCATTTTCTCTCTTCCCTCTTCAAATGTGAACCCTCACCCTTTCTCCAAATGCTGCTACACAAGGAATGAGAAACGAGGCACAGCGGGGACCAAGCTGAGGGCATTCGAGCAGGGCTTTCACTCTTTCAGAAATAGTTAAGCTGCATCAGAGTTGCTCGAGGAGAGTAAAAATGTGACTTTTCTCTCATTGAATCCCACTATATTCTCTGGACATGCCTCTATACAACTAATGTGCAATTTTGCTGTCGCTAATTAAAAAATGAGAAAAAAGTTAGTGGATTTTTTTGCTATTCGGGGGGTTCCAAATGAAACTGCTTTAAAAAATTTCCCTGTGAGTTGGCAGCCTCAATTTTATCAGCATTCAAAGCAACTGCATTTAACAAAGAGATGATTGTTAAGAAAAATAACTTGTAGGTACTAGATTGAACTCTTTGACTTGGTAGGTATACATATATATGCATATTTTTCCTTTTGTTCCCCTTCACCCTGATTAAACTTCAGTAACCCAACCTTCATGTAATTCAAATGTGTTCCTCTTTAGAAATAAGATTAGTCACAGAAAAGGTAAAAAAAGAGATCTAGGATGGAGGGATTTAATAGACATGCTTTGAACATAGCAGCCATATGCTTTTAGGGAGAAGGTGTGAAGAGAAGGTGGCACCAGAGCCATCACTGGAGGCCACGGTTTCTATGATGTGACAGTGTTTTAATTAGGACTTACTACATTCCGAGACCAAACCTCTTTGGGTAGTACTCATTAAAGAAATATTTGCCCTGGCTGGTGTAGCTCAGTGGATTGAGCACAGGACTGTGAACCAAAGGGTCGCTGGTTCGGTTCCCAGTCAGGACACATGCCTGGGTTGTGGGCCGGGTCCCAAGTAGTGGGCGCTTGAGAGGCAACCACACACTGATGCTTCTCTATCTCTCTTTCTCCTTTCCTTCCTCTCTAAAAATAAATAAATAAAACCTTTCAAAAAAGAAACATCTTATACTAAATCTCATGACGTAGCAAGCTGTGTAGAAACCATGCTGTGTGCTTACTGCGGTAGGCAGAATAACGACTCTTCAAAACTTCCATGCTCAAATCTGGACCTGTGGCTATGTTAGTTTATGTGGCCAAAGGGACTGTGCCAGAGTTATTAGATCAAAGGCTAGATGACATTATCCAGGACTTTCCAGGTGGGAAAATATAATTACATGGGTCCTTACAATCATTCCCAGCTGTGGTCAGAAAGAGACATGACTAAAGAAGAATCATGAGAAAGATGCTGCCTCACCTGTAAGTGGAACCTAATCAACAAAACAAACAAGCAAGCAAATCAGAACCAGGGACATGGAAATAAAGAACAACCTGGCAGTGACCAGAGGGGAGTGGGGAGGGGGAGAATAGGGGGGAGAAGGGGAACAGTCAAATCAAGGAACCTGTATAAAGGACCCAAGGACAAAGACAGGGAGGATTGAATGTGGGAAAGGAGGGTGTGGGCAGCGCAGGGGAGAGCAATGCAGGGGATGGGGAGGAGATAAGGATGCAGGGGTCCCAAGGCCTAATGATATTGGGAAAGCTAATGGGAACTCTGTGCTTCCCGGCACCGTGAATTTAATGGAGTTGAAGGGAAATGAGGCAGACATACGTACTTTACATCAAACCTCTGTTCATGTGTATGCTCCGTAGTCCCTTGAACTTAACTTACAAAACCAAGTTCAAATATGAAGTTTTTAAGAATTTCAAGATGCCAATGGCAGAACCAAACATGGTGCTCTTCTGCAACTGCACAGGTCAACAACAAACCTATGAAGCTATTAACGAGAGAAACCTAGTTCTTGCTGACCCAGTAAAGAATGACAGAACACGTCTATTAGCACGCAAGCAGGGTTTAACAGTGATACTTTCTAATGGAAGGTAATGAGCATCGGTCGCCAAGGTGTGGGGGCGGGCAAAAGCAGGGGTGGCAAGAGCGTGCCTGGAAGAGCAAGTGAGGCAAGAGCCCTCAGGTCCTTTTCTCTGAGAACTTACATAGTAAGAAGGATGGGGGTGAAGGAGTTACATATTGATAGGAGGTAAATGTGGTGCCAGCTTTCTCTGGGGGAATGTTACCCAAATGTAGGTATGTGTGAGGGATCCTCTCCCAGAGAGTGGGAATGGTACATAGGATTTCAAGAACTTCCCTCTCACCTAGGCCTTGGCGTGTTCAGGACACCAGGCAATCTTAGTGAGATTGATGCAGAAACTTACAGAAGCCCAGTCTCTAGGATTCTCCCCTCCTCCCAGGCTAACACAGTGTTTCTTGTGATGTTGGAATACTTGGTAATATTATCCGGCCAGGCTCAGGACTGCTGAGCTAGTGGGGAAGACATGTCTACCTTTGCTACCAGCCTCTTGTGTTGAGTTCTTCGTTAGATTGTAGTGGCGAGGGCCCTACCTGTATTTCCCCTCTGGCTGCTCATTCCTAGCTGCTACCTACATGACCCCACTCAAGTAATAAGAACCCAAATCTTAGGCTGCTTCTTGCCTAAAGGGGGCACTGTTGTGGTTTGGGTGCTTACCAATTCAAAAGAACCTTTGCACTCTTATGTTCATAGCAGCACAATTCACAATAGCCAAGTGCTGGAAACAACCTAGGTGCCCATCTACAAATGAATGGATCAAGAAACTATGGTACATTTACACAATGGAATTCTACACAGCAGAGAGGAAGAAGGAGCTTATACCCTTTGCAACAGCATGGATGGAACTGGAGAGCATTATGCTGAGTGAAGTAAGCCAGGCAGTGAGGGACAAATACCATATGATCTCACCTTTAACTGGATCATAACCAACAAAAGCAGAAAGCAAGCAAAACATAGCCAGAGACATTGAAATTAAGAACAGTCTAACAATAGCCAGGGGGGAAGGGGGAGGGGACAATGGGGAGAAGGGTTTTCAGGAATCACTGTAAAGGATACATGGACA